>JAUCNQ010086448.1:0-12263 GCA_032352715.1 Bougainvillia muscus | reverse complement strand
TCCTCTGACTATATGTCCTTGTGATTTTCCGGGCTAGCCACTATAAATATTATTTATTATTATTATTATTATTATTGTATCTTTCTTGGTCATTGTTTTATATCAAGTACCCCAATCATAGTCCAATTGGGGTATACCCTGCTTTTGGAGTAAACCCGAAAGTAACTCTCGTTTAGAGGAAAACTGGCTCAAACTCTCACGCAAATCATTGACATTATCTATCGGTAAGCGAATGATGCCAGCAACAGAATCTATTTCAATGCCTAAATATGTAATTGAGGAAGAGGGACCTTCAAGTTTCTCTGTGACTACAAGTGCTTGAAGTGCTTGAAGAGTCTAAGTATGAGGTGCATCTTGATCTTGCAATCATTTTTAGGTTTTAGCAGCGATCAAAAAGAAATCGTCTAAATAATGAAGGGCATGGGCAATGCCACATACGACAACAATAACCCAACAAAGTAAATCAGCAAATTGATTAAATATATATGGAGATGATCTAGAACCAAATGGTAATCTTGTATCGACATAAAACTTGCCACGCCAACGCAGCCCAAGTAAAGGAAAATCTACAACTCTCACAGGGCATAACCGAAAGACATGTTAAATATCAATTTTGCCCATAAAGCAGCCATGGCGCAACAAGTAAACTAACTGAACAGCCTGGTCAAAGGTAGAATAAGTGACTGAATAAGCCTCATGAGAAATACCATCATTGACAGAGGTACCATGTGGGGAGGACAAATCCAAAATCAAACAGTATGAGCCATCCTTTTTTGGAACTGCCCCAAGGGAAGACAAATGCAGTATTTTATATTTTGAATGGTGTGGCCCCTTTTTACTTTTTTTGGCCAAAGCCTCGTCTACTTCTGTGCGGTGCTTGTATGCGAAGCATAAATTTTTAGTAGCCCCAAGGTTAATGTCCCCACAATATCCAATGTCCAACCCAAACTGCAAACCAAATAGAATATAATTAGTAAGTTGCTTATTTGGATGGGTTCTAAGTAGATAATATTTGTGCTTTAACTGTGGATGTAGTAACCGGCATACCACCAATGGACCATTCTAAGAAAAAATTATACCAGTTGCTACATACGCTTAGGGGCCTGAGGAGGATCTTGAGTACAATGGGTGCAAGGATGGTCTCAGCCACCACATCCCTGACATAGGTGGGCAAAAGGGCATTGTCGGTTATTGCAAAAACCTACGGAGTTGAATCTAAAACAAGGTGGTTGAGACCCAGAAGTAGAAGAACGAACCTGTCGTGGTGCTGCTGAATTGGGGTGAGAAAGGCCACCATGGCGTGTGTCAACAGCATAACAAGAGTTTCCACTACCTTCTCCATAAGCAGAAAAATTCCTAGTCCTAGCCAAACTTAAACAATCATGAAAATAAGCTGGGCAATGTACTTTAAGGTGACCAAAATTTAAACAATAATGACACGCTACCTTAGTGGACCTCAAATACCTAGCACAGCGGTCCTCGTCAATGCTATCCCACTTAAGAGCTTTGTTAGAAACCATTTTCAGGCGAAAATATCTGTCATAGATTCAAAGAACTTATATTGAGCAGCCAAATCTGCTGCCCTACCAAAATAACCCATCAGCTGAATTTCAGTGTGTTCGTGAAAATAAGAAAAATACAACACTAAAGTAGCCCAGGCCTGAGCCCAAGAGTGTAAATCTCCAACCTTTGCTTTAACCTGTGCAACCATTTGGAAGCCTTCAGAGCGATCCTTTGGGGTTCCAGACTGTGGTAAAAGTTTATCGAAATCTATAAACTTACCAGAACGAATTAGTCAGATGATGTTAGCAGCTAACGGTGGGTAGTTGTCCGGAACATGATCAACATTACCATCCTGGTCGCTACCAGACGAAGAAGAAGATGATACCTGTCTGTTTCTGTTCCCTGCGGCTATGATCATTTTCAACGATGTGAGGTACCGCATCAGTGACTGTTCGACGAGCAAAATACTCTTCTAATAACGACGACATCTCGTCTTGGATGGTATTATGTATTACTACCCCTTGTAAATTATTGGTGTTCTGGGTCATGCCTGCGTTGTTGGGGTGATGAGAAGAACATTGACCGGTATTTGTGAACGTTGAAGAATGAGACGGCGGTGGCGTATATGGGGTATGCTGGGTTTTTTTCTTTCTTCACACGCTGTTTCCCCTTAGATTCTGCAGATACCACGACCGTAGGCGAGGTGGAAATGCCTACAACAGTAGGGGTAACAATGGTGGTGGTAGCAGTCACAACAGTAGATGAAGTATGGGTGCTGCCAAATGACGAACCTGATGTAAAAGCGACGGTAACAGGACGTTCTTCAAAAGCTGGGTGTGGATGGAAGAAGCGAAACAAACGTAACGCTAAAATGTCAGTTGAGCCTCTAGATAATAGTCTGTAATATTGTATTTTTAATTCCAATATACCTCCGTACCAAGATTTTTCCACTCAGTCAGAGAGTAAGCACTGTCTCTTTGAAACTCCTCATCCTCGTCACGAATAGCAGTGATACATGATAATAGTAATAATAAAACCAGTGATTTTCGTTGTATCTTTGAAAATTGTAAGCGATAAGACAAGAGACGTCTTAACACAATCGCAAAAGATGAAGGACTGAATCTGCAAAGTGAGGTCTTATAAAAACTCGGTAAAACCGGGAGGCTTTAATCTGAAAGACCACTAATGTATATACTAGGCGACCGCCAATAGTGTCATCGATTTGAAAAATGGTATCCTTGCTTGCCTATTACCCTGCGTTTTCGAAGCAACATGTCATCTGGATACCACAGATGCTGTTTTCTTTTACGTACATCTGAACCAATGAAGACTTAGGAAAAAAATATTTCCTCAAGTGTTTCTCTATCGGTATATATAGAACTAAATTGATTCTAAAGAGGACAGAACAAAGCAAGAAATCTGAATCTGCTGGTTGCTAAGCGTATAAATGTGAATCGATTTATCTTTCATCTCAGCAGGCATTTATCCAAGCACGGTATACGGACGTAAAAACTGAATCTTTCCAAGTAAATTTTTTTTTTAGTAAGAAAATAAAAATATTGCTCATTTCCGACTTTCTTGACTTTGTTTACGGTTTATATCTTCTCATAATCTCTGGGCAATTCCTACAACGCGTGCGCCATCTTATTGCTTTCGTGTTTGATTGTTTTTGATTGTTCACACACGGTTTATTTTTTGCTAAAGTTTGAATTGTTAAATTCAATATAGGAAGTATGAACAAGCATTTTGCATTTCTAGTTTAAAAATGCTCTTCAGAGAGGTCGTTTGAGCCACGTAAAGGACTGAAATGGTGTAAGCTTCCAGGGGAGCTTACAGCCTGCGCGTGTTGGGAGCTCGCTATGCTCGCTCATTTATTTTGCAAAAACGGTCATAGATAAAAGTGCTTGGATAAATGCCTGCTCAGGTTGCTATTATGTCTTAGGAGGCGCATTATGTTTGATGCGTATTGAACCATACATATACGTGTATGTCAAACTGTTTTGATTTAAATTTTTTGGCTCTCCTATTTTACTTAAAAACACAGAAAACGTTCACTTGCAACTTTTTTAGTGTAAGTCATACATAACTAGTTGTGAGTCGAGTTAATAGACAATAATCATGCTTCTTCCTTTAAAGTAGTTGCACAAAAGGGAGAATGATTTCCTGATATAGCTCGATGCAAAAAATTGGTGCATAGTGATGCCAGGTGACGTTTTCTGAAGCTGAGAGTTCTGTCATTCTGAATACTTTTTGTAATATATTAGTAGTGATTTCTGTAGTTAACTATTTCAATCACCCATCACATGTGTTATTTGTTAAAAGAAAATCTTATTTCTAGAAAAATAAAAGAGCATGAGTGGAAAGGGGAAATTGAAAAACAAAACAAAAACAGTTGAAGAAGGTTTAAAAAAATTACCTAATAATGAGTTAACAGCTGGAATGAAAGTTGATGCGATGGATTATTTGGGCAAATGGTTAGTCTTATATTTTTCTTTTTTGTCTTTGTAGTTTATTAAAATGAAGAGACAATTAATTTAAGCTGTGGAGCCATATAGCTATATCAACCAGGAAAGAACTTCTATTTTTACTGCTTTGACCATTCTAAAACTTGATCCTTTCAACCCGCCACACACAAGAAAGCATTCTGGAAGGAGATAATTCCATAATAATAACGTAATTGGAAAGAAGCTGTTACTATAAAGTCATAGGTGCTTTGAGGGTCACAACTCTCCCCTCCCTCTATAAAACCTGCCACCCGTTAATTAGTAACTGTGCAATTGTTACCTTATAAACCAACAACGGTACATTATTTAAAGTACATGAATTTTCCAGGCCTGTAAAAACCATTGAATGCAGCTGCATATAAAGCAGACACGTGGTACATGCAATTTTTTTCCTCAACTGGACTGTGTACCAAGTTCACGCTCTACCTAAAATTCTAACCCTGTCCAAGGTTAGCTGTTATACACAGTATTTATCTCTCTTTCGACTTTCTACTTTAGGTACCCTGCTAGAATAGTGAAAAAGAACATAGGGAAGAATGAAGTGCTTGTACACTTTGATAAGTGGAACTCTCGGTTTGACGTGTGGCTGTCTGTCTTTAGTGAGAGAATTCGAATTCCAAAAGTTGACAATAAAAATAAAATAAAAGACAAGGTAAAATGCACTTTCTGTATGTGCTAACAGAACAGGGACTCAAAAGCAAAGTACAAAGAGCAGCCTTGGTGTAAAAATGAAATGGTTGTCTCTGTCCAAACAGTGGTGGAGCATTAAAGATTAGGTTTGTGTACGACACCAATGTATCTTTGGCATTTGATACAACACCTGTGCTTCTCTGGTTTGTTTTTAATAATTTGACTCTGTATACTGAATAGTCTTTGTACATTAGTACGATCAAACGCTGCCAGGAGAATTTTGTCTTTTTTTACTTTTCCCTATTACGTTTCTATAATGCCCCATTGGATTTTGTTTTTAGGAATGGCGAATAGGTGACAGGGTAGTTGCAAAATGGGGACCAGCTGGTAAAACATACCCTGCTACGGTTTCAAGAAAGCTCAGTGACTGTATGTATATTATTTGGTCTTGGTATTACCAATAATCCTCTTTGTATTAATTTCTATTACAACATAATGTAACATGCCAAGCAAAAAGGGACCGCAGCACATTGCCCAAGGTAGAATACCTCACACCATCGCTGCCTATGCAAAGTTGTGAATGTTCCAGTGTTCTCACTGACTTGTGTTATCTTTTCATAATCTCTATTATCTTTCTGTTTAATGGTTCTAAAGACTATTATAGTTAGATCAAGATGATTTATTGGGACTTCAATGTCAACACTTAAAGGTCACTGTGTGCGCTCTACATAAATCTGCAAATAAGTGACACAGCTGAAATTAACTTGAAAAAATGTTAAGTGTTATTTAACTTGTTAACTGAGAGAAACTCAGTATTTGAATTCACTTTGCTGCTGACCTAGTTAGCTAAAGATTTGTGATCGCTTCAGCCGCCGTATTTTCGATGCTTGTTTTAATTGTTACGTTATCATTGGCTGGTTGTAACGTATTTATAAAGCAGAGTAATTTTTGTCTCATCATCTGTTCCACTAAAAAAACATTTTTTCGCTAAAAGGCAAGTTATTAATTATTAAAATTTTGAAGGATACTCGTTAAACACTGCAATTTAACACATTAAAGGCATTATTGGCCTTGTGTAGGTTTTAGCTCCTAATAGTAACTTAATAATGGCTGCAAATTCGAGCTTTTGAGGAATGACTTGACACCGCAAGTGTCATAGAGTCGTACGGCTGACAGATGTTGATTTAATTTTTACTTAATTTAGGTCTCTTATTTTGATGTTTTTGATTTTTATTGGATGTTTCAGATTTTTTTTTGTTCTGGATTTTTTTATGTACTGTTTTTATGTTCTGGTGTTTCGGAATTGATATTTCGGATTTTTTACCGCAATACTGTACGCAATAAATATTTTCTTTTTGCGTGGTCATGCATTGTAAATGACCACGCTTTAAATTTTCTTTGTGTATAGTCATGTGTTGTAAATGCCTACGCATAGTCAGGTATTATAGATGGTTACACAAATATTTTTTTTGCTGTATTTATGTGTTAGATGGCGTTGTGTCAAGTCCCCAGCATGCTTCTCTAGATTATATTCATATCTCTTTTGAGCATTGGTTCTGTATTTTGGTTTACAACAAGATTTATTTCTCTATAATATTTTCCCACCTACTTTAATTCATAAATTAATAAATTACACATTGAATTAATATGAACTACTGATTGAAAGGGAACAGATGAATTTGGTTTCAGAGACCGAAATGATGAAGCTACATTTTGTTTCTATTTGTTAGCTACTGTTGAAGTTGTATTTTATGATGGTTTCAGAAAAGTCATCCAAAAGTCATCGTTGAAGGCTGATAAAGAGGTGCACACTTTTACTAACTTTTGTCACGAGTACAGCAGGACTCCTGTAGCGACTAGAATCCATCTGAATAAAATATTTGTTGTATTTGTATAATGTTGATTTTAACCTATGAGTATAGTAATTATATATGAGCACATTTTTAGTAATCACACCTACACTTCTAATTAAGAATATGGGTTGTAATAAATTTACAAGAAGAAATAATATTGTTTTATATTTGTTTGAGATCTTAATTTTTTGAAAATACTACTAGTTAATAAATTTGCAAAGTGGTAATAAAAACAGAACAGATAGAATTATTTGTCAGTTATTGTCAACATCTCTGTCTAAGCTCAATTTTTAATTTTTACGAAATCAATCATCAATTAATCATTAGGGTATTGTTTATATCTTTTAGAAACTTTATCGTCAGTATGAGGATTCTCTTCGAAAAGTGATTGTATCACCACCCAATGCAACCAAGTCAGAGCTTCGAGTATCAAACGTTGGAGAATGTCGAACTAAGCGTCGTCTTACAGAACCTTCAGCCATGACAGATTTTATAACTAAAATGTCAAAGAAAACATGCTCTGAAAAAGTAGATAAAAGCGCAGCACAACTTGTTGTTAAATCCAGGTTACTATAATTTCTATTTCTTTGTTATCTTTTTTAATTTTGTTTAACTATGCCGTAACTATACTATATACTATGTTAGTCGTTTAATTAATTTTCTTCTGCCTTGAAAGTTAGGAAAATTAGCAATGTTAATAGCAATTAGTAAGTACGCCTTCGCTAATCTCATAAACGTCATTCAAACACTATACCAATTTTTAGGAGGAAACAAAGCAGAAGTAATTGGTAAAATACTATTTTCCAGTTAAAGTAAAGTATTTAAGTATTTTCCACAATTCTATCTTAGTTTTTCAAGGGAAACGCTCATAATATAACAACTATACTATCAGATGATGTGTTATACACTTATCGACATGTTTCTTGTTGATTTATTCAAAAACTAATTAATTACTCTTATCATAAGTTATGTATGTTTTTTTGCACTTCATATTTTCTCTTTTAGGTCAAGCAAAGTTTATGAGCATTTGACATCTGATCATAGTTCAATTGCTGGAGCTAATGAGAAAAAGGAATTAAAGACAGGCACAGTAAACCCTAAAAACGAAGACACTTCATTCTACCAATCAAAAATCTGTCCGAATGAGGACACAACAATCAAAACCAAAAAGCCTGAAGTTGAAATAATAAAAAAGAATAATAAAAGCTATATGATGTTTCCTGTGATTGAACCAGATGATCTATGTACTTCCCAAAACACAACTGCTCTACAAACTAACTATGAAACACAAACATTAGAAGTTAAATTTGATTTTACAACTAAGACTGAGGTTCAATCTAACAACAATGACACTGAGCAACAAGAGCATCGAAATACTCATCCTTTTCAGCCAACTAAAATCCCAAAGAAGTTAGATGAACCGTTGCTCGATAACATTTCAAAACACATAAACCTGTCTGATGCTGTTAAATCTAACATTGGTTCTACTGACGAAGTTACTCAGAAATCACAAAAATCTGTTACATGTAATAGGAAAAGAAAGAGAAAACCTACTGAGAAATTGAGAGAGTTGCAAATGGATAAATCCTCTGTTGGGAGAAATAAAAAAGATTGCATGGTTAGCCATTCAGTAAGTTTTCAAGAAAGTTCCAGAAATACTGAAATGAAAGGAGTTGGAATTATTGTGAAAAATACTATTAAGTTGAAAACCATATCTGCGAAGAATAATCCTACAGACGAAGATAATAGGCAGAACAGTGCATCAACTGCTACACCCACTGTCGCTAAGAATCGACCCACTCTCGCTAAGAATCGAGAGAGAAGGAAAATCAAACTCTCCCAAAAAGTAAAAGAGGTTCAATTATCAAAAGAAAGTGCTTTATCATTTCACTCTGAGCAGCCAAAGAGACCTAGAATAGAAACAACACTTGAAGCTAAACTGTCTGATAAAGCCGACATAGAGAAAGGTGATGTGGCATCTAAAATCCATTTTAATTTCCCTAATGCTGAAACTATTTCAGAACTATCTAATAGAGAAATTGAGAGAAAGCCTGATCAAAGTCAAATCGAAAGGAAAGTCAAACCGTCCGAAGGTGCGAAACAAACGAAGTCAAGACGTCTTTCCAGTAATGAATCTTTCAAAAAGGAGAAATCAGATCAAATTAGTGGGGACAGGAAAGCTTCGGTTGTTAAGAGCAAGCATGGGACAAAGTTTGAGGACAAATATGAAATGTTTAAACAAAAATGGAAAGCTGAAAAGGAGAAACGAAGAAAGATGTTAGAAGAAAAGACTAATGAGCAATGTCCAAGGTTTACAGAGGCAACTTTAAGCAATAATACTGACATACAAAGCAGTTCTAAACTAGCTTCGAATACGAATTTGTCTGATGCCCCTTCCACTAACCTTAAAGAAGCAGGCAGTAAGTCAGAAATGAAGAGTAAGGAAATAGAAGCAACTGGATGTAAGGACCCTGTTGAAGTAGTAAAACAGCCAACTGAGGGATGCAACTCAAAAATCGATGATAAAATTCAAGACTCACCTTATAAAATAGTAGAGAAGCACCATCCCAAAGTAAAGTATACTCCAGCTTCGAAGTTTGGACGAAAGGTTAGGCGTAGTCGATTTACAGGTGAAATTAATTTGAAGAAAAGCATTGTTAAAGCATCAAGTGATTTGAAGAGGGTTGAAATTGAAGAGATAGATAAACAAACAACCAGCATTGCAAATGTTCAAAACAAATCCAGGGGCTGGCCAAAAGGTAAGCCACGTAAAAAAAGGCTAAAAGATGAAAAACCTTTAGTAGATAGCCTTGTTACAGATACAACTAGAACTCCCGACCCCACTGATACAATATCGTTTGCTAGCATGGTGCAAGAAGAGCGTCCATCACAAAAAAGTCGACCTGTTAGTATACTTGCGAGGGATGACGCTGCCACACAGTCAAATAAATCGCTTCCTTCATTTCTTGTTAAGACAATACATACACCACCTTTTGGCCGAGCTCCTACTGCTGCCCAAATTGTAGCAGCAAGAATCCAGAAACGTGTGCATCAACAGAAGATTGCTGCTATTTCCTGTTGCGATCCAACAGTTCTAATGAAGTTCCAACCGTTAGTGTACGTACCTCCTGTTGTTACAACAACAAAGATAAACCATTCTATGCAGTCTTTCCCACCAGCTCTTGATCAAACTCAAGACACATTAATGCCAGCAAAGAACGCTGATCTTGCAGGTGTAGTTATTGGTAGAATAGAAGATGAACTAGATTTAACGAATATAAAACTGGTGGATGGTAATAAGAGTGGTGATAAAGACCCTGTTTTGAAGAAAAGGAAAAGTTTGAATTTCATTACTAGCAGGTTGCAATATAAGCAGAAGATGCTGGAGACGAAGAGAGTTGGAAAACGTGACGAAAGAGTTCCTACAGTATATACTGCTCATGCAGCTGTAAGTAGTGGACCAGTGCTCAATGCACGGTTACCAAACAAACAATTTCTCCCCGTTACCTGTCAAAATATTCTTAAAGAAGTAGCAACCAGGGTTCCTCTAGTTTTGACTGGACCAGATAAATATAATACTGATTTGTCCTCTTTTCAAGATAATTGTGCAGTCAGCCAGCAGCTAACTCCTTCACAGACTTTGCAACATCCAAAGAACACACTTCTGCCACAATTTTCTCAAAACCTAGTTCAAATATCACCCAATATGTTACCAACTACTTCTGGTTTGTGTAACAAATCTGTGACAACCATTACTAAAGTTGTTGAGAGTGTTGAAAGTATCGACGAAAACAACTGTCATCATTTACAAGACGTACAAAGACAAAATAATCTCTTGTTACAATCACAAAAGCATGATAGTGGTTCTCAAGGTATGGTTAGGAAGCTCAGTCAAGAAGATACTTTAAGTACCTTTATTCCAGCTGGCACGAATACCACACTAGCAGGTGAATATGTATTAGTAATAGCATGACTTGGAGGGCAATTTGGGATAAATAGCCCAAGTTTCCGTTTCAAAGTTTTTAAAAATAGCCCTTCAATAGCCTTTCAAAGAATTATTTTTTGCAAACATTGCTTTGTTTTTGCAATGTTTTCATTGAGTGATGGAAATATGGATTATATAATCGGCGCTGGTTTCGAGGTTGTAATTGCCCCGGGCAATTACAACTCGGAGGGCAATTACAGAATAATAGTGCCCAGCACGTACGGCAATCTCCAGCTATTTGTAATTGGACCATGAGATTACAATTGAAATTTATATCGTCTTTATTTGCATAGGTATATGCTTTATGATCAGGATCCTCACCTTTAATTCTGAAATAAATTAGTGACTTAGAAGAACTCGTTCTATCTAGCAAGGTGCACATTTTATTATCATTTTGAAGACAATACTTGTAGAGCACTAGAGCATTTCCTTTGCCTTACTATTACTTGAGTTTTGATGCCAACGTCAAAAGTCTCCTTGCAGGTAGCAGTTTTTTTTGTAATATTCATTTTTCCAGGTAATGAAGAGATAAAACAAGAATCAGTTGCCTCGATCTCTGCAATAAATGAAAAGATAATTAAAAATGAAACACAGATACACAATGTAATAACTTGTGAAGTAAAGCAAATAGTGGAAGGCATCAACAACAATGTGAGTGGCTAGACATGGGAGCTTTGGAAATTACACTAGGGAAACTTCAGTTTTCCTTTTTTTACTATTAATTAAATTCAAGACATTCTCTTAAAGTTTAAAGGGTTCTGTGCTAGAATTTGAGAAATAGCTATTATTTGTGATTATGATATATAAATTTAACCTTTACTTGTTATCAGAAAAGGAATACAGTACGTTGCAGAAAAAAAGTATGCACTATTCAGAATAGTGTCTTTCTATTCTGAATAGTAATTAATACGAATTTCAAAAAGATCATTTTGTCTGTCCCTTAAAAGTATATGTTATAGTAAATAAAACTGGCCTTCTTAGTAAATTAATAGTTGATTTTGACATGCTGATTAAGAATAATGTTTGTAACCTTTTTCTAGAAATTGGACAATGAACTTCAAGGTATTACTTAATTGGCCGTTGTGATTTAATTTGCATGAGAAAGCTATTAGTTCACAATGAGACGATGCAGTTGTAGTGATGTCATACTTTAACCCTGTCGTGTGAGATGAAGTATGCTTTGTTTGACCGGTTGAAACTTTTGCTTTTTTTATCTATGTTAAAATTTTAGGATTGTGCCTTAATTAAATTAGAAATTATTGGTATTTTGTTCACTGCCTGGGAGGGTGTGAGGTGGTGGTAACAGTTTGGTTCCAGTTAGTAAATTATAAAAAAGAGGCAAATATGGCAAATAAGATATTTGTACAAAACGGTCATAACCTAGACCACCCCAACATATAGTCATTAAATTTGCAGGCAATCAAGAATCTTGCAACGGTATTCGCAGACTCTATGTAGCATTAAAGGAAAACAAATTGCTTGCACACAACATTTCATGGAACCTTAGCCTATTTTAGATTCAAGATTGAAATATTGTACATTTTGTTGATTATTAAGTATGTGTGACCATTTCTAATTTTTTACGACTTCGTGCATTTAAGGCTTAATTGAAACACTTTGTCCTTGCGATAACGTTACAAGTTTCAGGATTTCTCTCATGGGATATGTCATCGACATGACATCAATACTATCTACTTCATGTGGTGATTGAAATGGCCGAGTTGGCAAAAGAAAACAAAAACTATTAATGTGTCAATTGTGCAAAACAACGTTTCACAAAAGGTGTAC
>JAUCNQ010086337.1:0-12265 GCA_032352715.1 Bougainvillia muscus | reverse complement strand
AACTCTGTTTATCAGTTTGAGTGCAGCACATACTTTGTATTTGTTTTAAAATTTCTGTGTCATGAAGTATAGCCACCAACTTCCAGGTAAAGTGGTAAACAAGGCATGTTTACATAAGTTAAACATGAGAGCTCAAAAATTGCATAATGTTTATATATATTATGTACTCTTGGCTACAAAATCTAGGTATTTACATTGCATAAGGGACCGTCCACAAAATTCGTGTTGAGATTCATATCAATTTTCATAAAGAATGAGAGTCTTTGTGCGTACTTAATATGCACAAAGACACTTCTTCTGCTGTACAAAAAGTGATACGAAATTCCATACCAATTCTGTGGATGATCCCTACAAAATTTGTGTTGAAATTCGTATTAATTTTCTTAAAGAAGGAGGGTCTTTGTACATATATACTCAGTATTCACAAAGACACTCCTTCTGCTGGACAAAAATTGATAAGAATTTCCACACCAATTGTGTGGACGGTCCCTACAAAATTTGTGTTGAAATTCGTATTAATTCTCATGAAGAAGGAGTATCTTTGTACATACTTATTATTTACAAAGACACTCCTTCTGCTGTACATGAATTGATTAGAATTCTATACCAATTCTGAGGACGGTCTCTGAGAGAAATACAAAATTCGGAGTCCAGAAAACATAACTTCAAAAAAAAAGTAGCGCTGTTTCTTAGATTGAAAAATTCAGACAATCCTGGTCATATAATATAATGAGACATTTAGACTCCTCCCTCACCCCCTCCAATCTATTCAATGCTCCCTTTAGAGCCTAGGAGAGTGCTAGAACATCCAAATTACTTACTCGCCAGCATTGACTCAGGATGGGGGAGGGAGGGATGATAATAGCATTAAAAGTCTCATAATTTATGGCCAGGATTGTAGGTATATAAATAGAGCCACGCCTTTGCATTAAAAATAGTGGATATCACGTTTTGCAATTAAGATACTATTCTAATAAAAAGAATAATTTTGGTAATGGCCAATGATTTTTAGGTGAACTTGGTATTAAGACTATAAAGGTATATCCATAGTTTCCTGAAAAGGAACACTTCTGTTTATGCTATATGGGTCTCAAACTAACCTCAAAGTCTTTGAGTACCATTTTTACCACCAACCTCTTACAATTCATTTACAATTTATTTACGAGTCTTTCTTCTAAATATTTCTGATACGCGTGTTACATAATGGATATTATGTGAGGGAATATCATCTGAGAAGTTGCTTCATGTTTCTCCTCTTCTGTCAAAACAGCCAGCTAATAATGTTTCATTTTGTCACACATTTTTGCTTCGTGAGACGTAGCTTTTTAGCCGTCCCCCGAACAGAGGGGAGAAGTGAAGTGAATTATGGAATGCCGTCTTTTTTTAAAACAATTTTGTTGCTACATTGTTGAATTGTTCTTTAATACCAGCCCATGAATAGAAAGAAAGTACAACGAGTAAACCTGAAATTTGCAGCAGTAAGAAGTGGGGGGTAGTGAATGGGCAATCAGGCACGAGAGTGAGAAGCTTAATACTCGACGCAGTTAAGGTTGAATATGACTTTAAGAAGGGCGTATTAATAGGCCTATAATATTTTGATTGACGAAAAATATGATGAAATTTTCATGACGAACAGGCTTGTAAAACAAGAAAAATTGAAAGATGGGGGGGGGGGGGGAGCGGGTAACGCGGGTGAAAGGTATATCTTTGCACATCTTACGTTGAAACACAATAATTTTGAAATGGGCAGAGAAGAAGGTTACCGTTGGAAATTTCGTTTTGTATCTTTCTGATTCTTTGGATATTCGATACGAATTAGAAAGATACAAAATTCCCTGAAATCGAGATTGGGGTATAATATAACGTCATTGTGTATTAATGCATTATTTGATTACCGTAGATGCTCGATTAAGCGCCGGTATTTAATATGCGCCCGGGGTAAAACTTGATATTGCCAATAAGCGCTCGCATTTGTTAAGCGATCGTATCTAATAAGCGCCCACCTCATGTTTTTGAAAGGGGGCGCTTATTTGAAAATGTTCTAGATTTTCTTTAAATGAATATGAAGAGACAGTTACGTCATTTTCTGTATGTCTCCTTAATTCCTAGTTTGTGATTGTCTCCTTGCCTGTCAGTGCCAATATGCTTTCTTCTGACCGGGAAAACCACATTGGTTTAAACATCATAAGTGAAATATTTAATAAGCGCCCGCATTTAATAAGCGCTTGCGGTAAAAATTGAAAAAGTTATTAAGCGCCTGGGGTGCTAAATTGTGTAATTACGGAAAATAGTATTTTAAACCTGGAATTCTTTAAGTCGTCTGTAACTTCTATCGGCATATCTGAAAATCTTGCATCAATTGGAAACGTAAAGAATCAGTTGCACAACCTTGTCCACAGTGCCTCTTCCCTTTTTGATTAATTTTGATTAAATTTGATAGAGCGAAGAGGCTCTTGGGATAAGGTTGTCATACTACGGATAAAAAAATTAAGCGTACAAAAATTAGAAGCTGCCTTAATTAACCCCTTTGCGTGTGGGGATTTGATTCAAGCTCTTCGGGCATTTGTACATTGTGTATCTTTCCGACTACTAGCTACTAGCATCTGGATTGTTGGGTAAAATGCTCCCTCACTCGGTAAGATTAAAGTCGGAATAGATTCGGGAACTTTGACCCATAAGTTCAAAAACAAATAACAAATTGATCAACATGAAACACTATTTTTACTTTTTGGGTCTGCAGCAGAGAATCGTGTCTGCTGTGCAAGAAGCCGTGTTTCCTCAAAATAAAGCCATTATGCGGTATTTGAACAAGCTAGTCGAAATAGGGTGTTAGTAAGGTTAAAAGAACCCACAGCATTTAATTAAATCGAAACTCCAAATATGAAACTCCGACGTTTTAATTCACGCGTTATAAAGATAGACTTTTCAATTTCAAGCAACCTCGAACCCAGCGCCGTTTTTCTCTTTTTGATTATGAGAAAAGCGGCGCTGGGTTCGAGGTTGAATTTCAAGTTTACTTCAACAAGTGTGAGATGAGGTTTGGTTTGACTATTTTTGCAAATATTTTTTTATTTACAATAAAGTACGAAAAAGTAAAAACACAGCAACCTCGTTCCCAGCACTTCTTGCCGCTACTAAGAGACAAAGCGACGAAACCACTATTTCTTCGTCGCTTCAGTTCTGAGTAGCGTCAGGAAGCGCTGGGAACGAGGTTGAAAACACAGGAATATGTCTATCTTCAACGATACTTGAAAGACTAAACAATATGTCAAAAAAAACATAATAGATATATATCTATATGTTAAATTTTCAATAATACTTGAAAAAGAACCAGTAATTAAGGGTTGCGAAGGGTAAGCCAGTGAATGTGTTTGGCAGCAAAAATTAAAAATACAGACCTCGACCTTGTACCCAGGGTTTCTCGTCTCCTCTGATAAACTTCGAAAATAAAGCCTGGGAGCTAGGTTGATCAGAACACTAGTAGGCCACAAAATAGCTGTTTTTACACTGAGACCACTATAACTTAGTCTCCTATAAAAAATAAATTTATAGCAATCTCAGTGTAAATGCAGGTGACAACTTTATTATTCGGAATAGCTATAACAGTAATAAAATTCTTTTATAGTTTTATAGTTATCTTTTATAGCCGTCGTTTCGTCTCATTTATAAAAAATTGATTTAAGTGATCTGTTCCGTTTTTATGCTGATTGCTATAAAACGAAGGTGACATTTTAAGTAGCTCAGATTGCTTAGTAGTCTAATTATAAAAACAGCTAATGTCTCTGTTTCCCTGAGTGGGAATTTTTTATTTCCATAAATAGCTGGCAAAGAATTTTAATTTTATTGGATGATAATGAAAACCAAAATGTGAAATTTTCAAGTACACTTCTTTTTTATAACAACTATTTTATAAGTGAGGCTGAAATCTGCCAAAAATTAAGAACAACATAAGAACAAGCTCGGGATGAACTTTTATAACCAACTTTAACACATTTCAAGGCTGGATAGAACATGCTTTAAAGGTTATCTCATTTGAAGCATCTGAATGAATGATAAGAATCGTTTGAAATTTTTGAAAAATCTTATCTCGTTTTCGAGATATTGCAGTTTGAAGATGCTAAAACTGTTAAAACTGTGACGTCACAAAATGTAATGGAATGCCTGGCGGATACAAAGAAAAGTTAAGTAAATGGATATAACTGGCAAAATTATTTCTTTTAATATAGAACCAAGGTGTTTTAGGGAAGGTAGAATGATTATCTTTCAGAAAGTCTGTATAAAACGTATTCTAAAAATGAACCGTATCTTTTTCTGTACATTTTAATGGTTCTCCTTAAGTGCTGGAGGCCTACCTCCTCTACAGTTCGTGACGTCACAAAATATTACGCTTTTAAAAATTATATCTCGAGAACGAGACCAGGTTTTTTTGAGAATTTCAAAAGATTCTTTCATAATTCATATAGATGCTTAACATGAGATAAACTTGTTTTTGTACGAGAGGTAACCTTTACCATAGTCAAGGTAGTAAAATGAAGGCTCAAAGTCATTAATATTTAAAGGTGAAGCTGTAAGTAAACTCTAAGCAGGTAAAACTTCGGAGAATAAGAACAAATTGCGGCTAAGATTCCCCAAAAATAAGAACATTGAGGCTGAGATGAATTTACCTGGATCTTGTAAAAAAGAGGGATAAGTTAGTAAGATCAGTAAGCATGTATCACATCGTGATACATGCTTTGCAGCGGGGGTTCGGGACGTACAAGCTAGGAAATTGTACAAATCAGTCATGGACAGAAAATTAACAGTCGGCAGCTGGTTTTTTCAGTCAACAACTGAAAATTAATGGTAAACGACTATTATTCATTGGAGTTGTTAACCGATATTTGCCTTTTTCATTCAGCGACTGATATATACAGTCGACTACTGAAAAAAGCAGTTGTCCATCGTAAATATCAGGCACTAACTGAAAAAAGAAGACAATAACTGTAAATATTCATAGATACCAACTGGAAATCAACATTCACCGACTGTAAATATCAGTTTTTGACAGAAAATTGACGGTCCGCAACTGCTTTTTTCCAGTCAACGACAAATTGTCAAAATCGGCAGCGACTAAAAAATGATTATTTATGGAAGTCGTTAAAGGGGTTCCAGCATGAAAAATGATTTTTTGTGACATGAAAGAGTACAAAAAATGATTATGCAATGATTTAAATATTTTGAAAAACATTATCTGGTTCTGGAGTTATTTTAGATTTGACCCTCTGGGAACAAGTCACTGTTACACATATTACATCATAAAGAGTGTCAGCAAATTTTGGAAGGCTTATCAAAGAAAATTCTGTAAACATATGCTATTTTCATTACTACCATTGTTTACCTTATCTGAAATGCTTACTCTATGCCAAAGACTATAGCACATTTTGCTAACTGAATTTTAGGCTACAGCAAAAAGAAAAATGTCAGCATTTTCCAAAACCGACATATTACATCACAAATTTGAAAACAGAAAAACCTTAAAAACATCAATACTGTACTTAAAGAGTAGAAACACTTCTGCGAGGGAAAATAACCTTGAAATATATGGTTTAATATAAACTATCGCGAATAGATGCTTTTCAAATATTTTGCGACAATAACTTTCGCAAATAGGTAAATAAAGAAACCTGTTTTCAAAAAACAATCGAAATATTTAGGGCTTTTTTAAAACTATTTCATAGGAGAACAGAGAAAGAGCGACAATTTTCAATAATCTTAGATCAAAAAGTTTTGTGAGTATAAACTTTCGCGAATGGAAAAGTTTTCGATATTCACCTTTCGCGAATCGAAAAGTTTTTGCTATTCACGAAATTCAAGAAAGTTCCTTACTCGCGAAAGTTTCTACTCTTAAATATCTCAAGAACGAAACAAGGCCTGTCAAAAATTTAAAAAGTATCTCTCAGAATTCCTTCTAAGCTTTCATCTCACAACAAATAATGCTGGAATCCCTAACCGATATTTGCCTTTTTCATTGCAACTGATATTTACAGTCGACCACTGAAAAAAGCAGTCATCGGATCTAAATATCAGGTGTTGCGAGAAAAAAACAGTAAACAAACGTAAATATCAAAATTAAAGAAGTAAATATCCATGTTGACAGAAAAAACAGTCATCACTATTCTTTGACATTCGTCCACTGAAAAAAACAAAGAGTACGAAGGTGCCGACTCTTCGTAAAACCGCATAAGAACTACGGAGAATTACTAGGGCCATCCCAATTTAATTCGGATAATTATCCCCGTATTTCCCCGTATTTCCCCCCTCGTAACCCCGTAATATACAGGGCGTTACGTAGTAAGACTCCTGTAAAACCCTGTTACATAAACAGAGGGGTTAAATTGGTGAACTCCGTAGCGTAAAGGCCTGTTGTAACCCTCCGTATATTTATGTACAGTGTTTTACGAAGAGTCGGCACCCTCGTCTTTGAAGTCAAAGAGTTGAAAAGTTTTTAATGTGCTTTTTCAGTGGCATTTCTGCCCCTTTTGCATATATTTACTAAGTAATTATAATATATATAATATTCAATAAGATTCTAGCATGTGAGACAGAAACATACAAAAAGGTTGGTAGCTAGCTATAGAGCTAGCTAAGTATCTATAATAGAGAAGGCAAGAGATAAAACATGTTAAAACATATGAAATTTAGAAGCAGGAGAGTCGAGCGAGAGATAGCTAGAATAGGCAGCTGATCTGGGTGTAGTTTAGCTAGATACATGTATAGCTATTTATATACATACTTTGTCTTATTCATTAGACAATATGAAGACTACTGTGTAGTAGCCAGGCTGATTAGTGTCTCTAGCTAGCTACAACAACAGTCGGTGTTGTGGGTGTAAAATATTATGGTGCAATAAAGATTCCATCGCTAAAAGGAACGTGTATGTGAGCAGCTGGAATTACCAAATGTACTTACAGACTTATCCGACCAAATCCGTTTTTCTTCCATTATTCCGTACTTGTCGTTTTGTAAAAACAAGCGAGCAGAGTTCAAATCAAAGAAAGTTCTAGAAAGATAGACTACACTACTGCTGGTCAGTCTTTAAGGGAACTTTACGTCTAATTTATATCCTCAGCAGGCTAAGTAAGCCTGGCCGCGCTGAGAACAGTGGTGTCACGTGAGCGGCCATATCTAGTCCAAGTCAAAATTTTCAATTTTATCTCGCTAGTAGGGAGAAACTTCGTTCCCAGAGCTTTGTGTGAAATACATGTCTGATCTTGGCAAAAGGACTCCGCTGCAAAGTAGGCCTGCGGCCTGCTTTTTGTTTCACACAAAATATGTCAGAAGTGAATAACGAGACGAAGGACCTGTTGGACGAAGAGTTGGATTTTGTGCAATATACAAGAAAAAGTCAGCTCACTGCGTGGAAATTTATGATATCCACGGCTGGAAAACTGACATTCCTCGTGTTTTCCGGGAAACTGCATGTTATTTAATTGGCCGACATCATCATCTAAGGTGGTATACAACATAAACTCGAAAAGCTTCTAATCACTTTTCAAGTACTAACATTAACGTCCATTAATAGCTACAAAGAACCAATCTTTGCATTGTTCGTGAGTCTAATGTAAGATCTACATTAATTTAAACATGAAAACGTGAAAACACAGGTCAACCTCGTCCACTGCGCCTTCCTCTTTTTTTAGATAAGGACGGAAAGAACGTAAAAAGTTTAAGGCCTAGTGACGTGGTTGGAGATACATAAAATGGTCACACATGCTTACACAAACTCACAAAGTATGTGCGACCATTTTAAAACATTTTAAAGGAAATTTAAAAAAATAAACTCTAGATAAATCATACATAACTAGCTATCTCCAGGATCAGCTTAGCAAAAGGTTGTATTGAGCCATGACGGTCGTCAAAAAGTCCTCGATCAAAGGGTTGGTACACCCATAATACGGTGGTTCACTAGTAAAACGTGCTGCAATATCGAGATCAGTGCTTGAAACTGGCAACTTTTTACCATTTATGATACAAACACGGCAAAAAATACTTTTCATCTGGTATACCGCCAGGAGTGTCAGAATTTCTTGACCGACGTATTCGACGCTGGTTCCAACAACTTGCAACTTCATCCAGTTCGTCTTGTATTAGCCAAAGAAATCAAAATCGGTACACTTCTCTTTGAACATCATCACCGGGATCATAAATCCTCATGTCAATCATGTCTTTGAAATAATTTATCCATTATTGTGACCACTGTTTGAGCAAGAACGGTCACCATCCTTCGATCCGCTGGTTCCCAGTCGATTTTCCAAATATAAAAGAATTTGTTGCGTTAGTCTGTCCAGCAATAGAAAAGTTTTCAACGCCTCCATATCCTCTCATTCGCTTCGGTGTTCCATGTAACTTTCTCAAGACACTGATGTGGTATGATGCAATTTCATTTGGATTTTTATTAGAAGGCGCTAACTGTAGCCATATCATTTCACGACTAAAACCATCTATGCAATCGTGTATTGAAAATCCATATGGTTTCAATTTAACGTTGCCATCTATATGCCAAATATCATTTGGTCCTGCAGCAAAATACTTACTTCTTTGAAGTCTGTGTTTGGATCTCAAAGAAACTCCTTCAGAGTCTATCTCTTTCAATGCTAGACGAACAGTTGAGCGATCTACGAAGATTTCTTGGCGTAAAAGTGACTGCTGCATAGATCGGTACCTTTTACCCTTCCCACTTCGTTGTATCTCTTTAACTATTGCGTCAGTGACTTTTTGTAAGTTGAATTCTCTCCCACGTCGTCGTAAATTATAGGTACGTAGTAAACGATGTAATGTGCGAGACTGATGTTTACACTGTGAAATCTTTTTAGCAATTGAAGAATGCTGACATATGAATAACCATTTTTAAAATAACTAAAAGTAGCTTCTTTCAAACTAAGTGGGCTTTTTTTGTCTCCAGAAGGAAAGAACGACATAGTTCCTAATAAAAAAAGTGAAAGGTTATTGTTCAAAGTATACAGAGCTAAAAAACATTGGGAACACAAGAATATCCGAAAAAACAACAAGAAGAAACGTTGAAACATTAAGAAACTTCATCGATGTTTTTTCTTCATAGCAACTCTAAATCATTGGAGCGCATGCGCAGAAGAAGAAAAGACATGTGCGTTTTGTTTCTTCTACTATGATGATGTATTATTCAGATTTCTTGGTCTATGCGTGTTAGATTTCAGAACTCCGTCCAAGATGATGCTAATTTCTCTATTTAATTAAAAACTCCAAAATAATCTCAGTTATTATCAAATTTTGCCTCTGAGAACATCTTGGCCCAAGACGCATTTAAAAGGAAACATTAAGGAAAAAGTACAAATAAATTTATTAGATTTGGGGAGTCCTGAGCTTCCTACGGGAAGTGCAAGGGAGTCCAAGCTCCCCGGCCCAGGAGTAAACGTGGGCAACACTTCTGGTGCTGGGGTATCAAGTTTGCCCACCAATAGCAACAATAACAATATTGTTGTTCTTAACGAGTGTATAGTAGTGTTAAGTGACGTTTGTTACAACACTAGCTCTTTACACATTCTACAAAATACAGGTAGAAATGATAATTCTAAACATATTGATACTGTTATTCCTAATGAGTGTAAGGTAGTTTTAAATGACGTTTGTTACAGCGATAGCTCTTTAAGTATTCTACAGAAAACATGTGGAAATGGTAATTCTAAGCATATATATTTGTGCAATGCCTCTAGATGTACCTTTAATCCTATTAAGACGGGGGGGGGGCATTATGCTCCCCCTCCGTTTTTTTTAAATAAATTTTGGAATAATAACTGAACTGTCTTGAAACTTTGCCACTTTTAGTATAAATCTATTTTGCATCTTCTGTGAAACTTTCAGATGTTCAGAATGCCTCCTTCAAAAGTTATAGGTCATTGGTCAGAACCACCTATCAAATTTCTCATATTTCCCATTGAAAATACTGAAATATTGTGAAGTCTGTATTTTCTTAGGTACAAGTCATTTTGGTATGAAACATTGCACAATTGTTAATTATCATAAGAAACTTTCGAAAATGTCGGAATTTTTCCGGAAAACCGGAAAAATTTCCGATTTCAACCGGAAATTCTGGAAAGTTTTCCGGAGCAAATTCCGACGGCGAAGAATCCGTTATTCCGGCATCTTTTTTGCCAAAAACGCTTTTGGACGTTTTTTTGGACACTTATCTTTACTTCCACATCAGTTATGTCAAAGAAATGTCTTAAAAAACCTTTTTAGCTAATGTAAATCTGGATTGGTATTTTCGCGATATTAGAGGCTAATTATGACGTCATTAGCCTAAAAATGACGTCATGCCGAATTTGACAATGCCCAAATCTTCTTTGTATGCTTGGTAACATATGTGCAAAGTTTCATAAGTTTAGCGTTAGTGGACCATGATTTTCATAGGGGGGCGATAATGCCCCCCACCCCCACCCCAAGTCTTTAAGCGTGTAAAAAAAGCCCAGTCTTAATAGGATTAAAGAGAACTTTATTCCACGGGACCGAGCTATTAGTTCATGTACTTAAAGGGTGTACGATTGCATTGTTCCTTCGGCATCCATAGACTGTCACTCTGCTAATGTGGTTTACTTGTTAATCTGTGAAAATTGTGGACTCCAACGTTGAAGGGACTGTACAAAGATTTAACACACATTAACAGGGTTTTAAGTCTCCGGAAATACATGGTTCTTGCCGTATTATTTCTGCCACAGGGTTATGCAACAAAGCTAAGTACAATGTGCAGATTTTAGAATAGCTTTCTGGTGATGGACTGGATCGTAAGGCCATGGATCCAGTTCAAACATCTTTTCGCAAGTCAAGAGAACTTGCACTGGAGGTTAAAGCTGCGTTCAGTTTATCCATATGATCTTAACGATAGAGTAGGTGACGAATTCAAAACAGACGAGACACAATATGCAGTTGGCAGAAGACTTCCACCACTGAATAGGAGTCACCCTAGAGTATCTAGGGGGGGGGGGGCTAAACGAAAAGGGGCAAGTAAAATGAGCCATACTGATTTTTTGGATAAATTGGAAAGTATCAGCTATCCGATACACTTAATTTCATAAGATCTTCACTTGCATCTATGAAAAAATCAGAATTAAAACATTTAGCTACTGCTATTACAGATAAATTAGATTCCATCGACGATAATTTTCCGCATTTTCAATGGGTTTCAGCAGTTTTGGACGCTGTAGATACTAAGCTGTATAAGAACCCACAAACTAAATCAAGAAAGTCTCCATACCAACAGAAATTTGTCATGTTAGTTTTGAAAATAAGGGAATAGAAATGAGAAATGATTAATTTAAATAACATTTTTCACTCTGAAGATGTACTAAATTCTGTTCCATCCTTAGGAGATCAGTTTGAAACGCCTACTGTGGTTTTCTCATTAACTGAACCAATCAGTTCGAAGATATTTAATTTTAATAAATTAGTAGCTAATATCAATTTAAACGAATTTGTTAACGATAATAGCATCTTACCATGTGATTGTCATATTTCTCCTTATAAAGATCTCCACCATGGACATATAATTTCAGGTGATCTAAAACTGGTTTCTGATGATCGACTTCGTAATCTATTTTTGAAAGGTCCTAAATATAGGGAACCTAGGAATATATACTGGGGGAAGCCAGGATTAGCATTGCAGATGGCGTTCACGATTTCGTTTTAAGTTGGAGTGAGCGACATAAGAAAAGCAAGGAGATATTGCTTGGGTGGAAACGGAAGTGATGCGTAAGGTAGATTCAAAAAATTGTATATTTAAGCAGCATCAAAAAGTTTGATCGTGTAAATGAAATTTTAAAATGGAAAACCTGCAAGGAATGTCTTCAAACTCTACATTCTAAGTATGTTATTGCCCCAATTGATAAGGCAAGAGGTAATGTGGCTTTCATTTGGAAAAGATTCTATGCCACTCAGGCTAGTTATATGGACTGTACCAAAATAGGTGGTTTGTAATTCCACCTGAAGACCTTTGATTGGTCAATTTATGGAGCTTGCAAATCAAGCCTCCTCCCTCAACTAATTAAGAAAAAGCCGGATCAATTAGATTTGGGCACCAGTACCCGAAATATAAGAATTTTTGTATTATCGGATTATCGGATTTTCTACAAATATATCGGATTTTGGACAGTTAATATTCGAAATTTCAATTGACTCGGTTTTTCTATGAATAACTGATAAAATGCAACACATTTCTTTCAAAATAATGTTTGTGAAGTAGGTGCATGCGGTGGAA
>JAUCNQ010086226.1:0-12265 GCA_032352715.1 Bougainvillia muscus | reverse complement strand
GTGTTTTTGTGCATACTAAGTATGCACAAAAACACTCCTTCTGTGATGAAAATGGCTCGTACAACGATACGAATTTTGTGGACGGTCCCTTAAGAATTGCTATTGTTAATTCATAAAATTTAACGATTGACTTTGGTCTCCACTGTACTCCTCTGATTAGACGTATCCATCCCTAGTCATAACAACACGATGAAGAACTAAACTTTTTAATTCTTAACAACTTTTTGTATGATAATAGGTCTTTTCAGACCATCATCATACAAAACCGATTAAAGATCGATTAAAGATTAATGAGTTTGAGTCTCCATCCTACTGCTGTGACTAAGTAAAAGCATATTCTTACTCCGCCTCTGACTAGACTAATACATGAAAAGTATACAAACAATGACTAATTGAAAAAGCTAAGCTTAGGCCGCTGTGATTACCAATTATTGTTTGTGGTCAGAACCACCTATCAAATTTCTCATATTTCCCATTGAAAATACTGAAATATTGTGAAGCCTATATTTTCTTAGATACAAGTCATTTCGGGATGAAACTTTGCACAATTGTTAATTATCATAAGAAATTTCCGAAAATGTCAGAATTTTTCCGTAAAACCGGACAAATTTCCGATTTCGACCGGAAATTCCGTAACAAATTTCCGGAGCAAATTCCGACGGCGAAAATCCGTTATTTCGGCAACTTTTTTGCCAAAAATGCTTTTGGACGTTTTTTTGGACACTTATCTTTACTTTCACATCAGTTATGTGAAAAAATGTCTTGAAAAAAGCTTTTTAGCTAGTGTAAATCTGGATTGGTATTTTCGGTTTCGATGCTAATTATGACGCCATTTGCCTAAAGATGACGTCATTCCGAATTTGACCACGCCCAAATCTTCTTCGTGTGCTTGGTAACATATGTGCAAAGTTTCATAAGTTAAGCATTAGTGGATCATGATTTTCATAGGTGGGGGCCCATAATGCCCCCAGTCCTTAAGCGTGTAAAAAAGCCCAGTCTTAATTGGGTTAAAGGTGGTTTCCAATGATGACCTGTAATTTTTGAAGATCATATAATATACCCTAGAAATTTGATAGGTATATAGTAATTGTCAGAAATTTTCAAGTTGGCGTCATTAGTAGAAAAGATGTCATTGAAAAAGGTTTGGTAGAGGGCGGGGCTAGTGCCCCCCCCCCCTCTCACTTGGCCTAATAGGGTTAGCGCTATTTGTACTGGTCGCGATGAATCAGTGCAACCCTTTTCTCTTTCAAGATTCATTTTATAGGAAATGGAGGGAATAGAGCGAGAAGCCTGAGTTTCAATTCTTATATACCTTTAAGATGGCTAATACTGTGAAAATGGAAAACTTTTTACGAAAAAATGATTAAGGTTTGCTGCCATTATGATGTCACCGTCCAAAATGGATATGAAAGCGAGATAGAAACAAATCAACTTAAAACGCTTAATTATGCAAATCTTATTGCTGTAAATTAACAACCATATCAATTCATTATGCCCTTTAAATTTATAGACACTATAAATTGATCTGTTTTCTAATTTACAACAATCAGATTGACATAATGAAGCTTCATAAATTTATTTTGTTTTTTCGCTTTTTTTATTTTCTTTCCTAACTAGTCCTGTTAAAATGTGCTTATAGAATGTGTCTTCATGCAGAACCTCCAAAATAAGTTTTTTTAAGTACATTAAAGACGCAAAATGACATTGTAAAAAAATCAGGACCGCAGCACTTACCTGCAAGATTCTGTTAGAAGGGTGCGCCCAATCAGCGCACCACTCGGTTTTTTGACTCTAAAAAAGCTTATGTACAAATAGGGTTAAACATTTAATACACAGTATCCAATGAAATGAACATAGATATTTTAAATTCCTCGCAGCAAATGATGCAGGGTAGTTATTGTGCATTAAATGGTTAAGCCATAATCAAAAAGCAGTGACATGATGATTAATTCCTTGTCATCCAATATAAATCTATTAAGATGCAGTAGTTCTTCTAGCTGTCCTACCAAAATTCTCTGAATGAATGACTGATGATAAACTTACCTCTAGATATAACTAAGTGTACTTAAGACGCCATTACGATATTAAAATATGTGCCCTAGAAGCAGGATTGTTTGACATAAAGATACAAGGATGTGTAGTGCCATGGAAACCCAAAGTCTCGGCAGTCTTCAGAACTACCACTGCACAAAATCAGCTGTATCCGGACCTTTATACAGTCCGTCTGCTCCTGTATTCAGTCCGTATACGTCGGTATTAAGACAGAATGCTCGCATTCTGTCTTAATACGGCCGAATACGGACTGAAAAAAGTCCGGATACAGTTGGATTTTGTGCAATGTACAGAAATGAATTACAGGACACTGGAACCCAGTGGCGGATCCAGCCCTAGTCAGAACAGCACGATGAAGAACAAAACATTTTAATTATTAATAGCTTTTGTATGATAATGGGTCTTTAAAGACCCATTATCATACAAAAGCAATTAATAATTAATGAGTTTGAGCATGTTTTCAATCTCCATTCTATTGCTTTGGCTAAGGAAAAGCATGTTCTGAGTCCGCCTATGGGAACCAACGTGATATTAATTATTTGTAATATACATTTGTAATATACATGGATTTACTGTGACAAGTGCTCCAAACACTACGGATCCAGTGGGCTTGAACCCCAAGCGAATTACAGACCATTTCGTATCAATAACTAACTGATCAGTACTGATCCCCATGTTGAGTGTTTACGCTGCAGACAAATAGCTTTCTAAGAATTACTCATTGAACGCCGAAAAATGTAAGTTTTTCGTTTTCGGCAATCCAAAAGGTTTCGGCATTTTTTGGTGGTGAATAGTTTTTGATTCCGATGTGTTATTAAGCTACTGCTCATCAAAATTGAGTAGTCTGTCTTACGCATCTCATGGGACTTACGTGTGCAAAAAATCTTTACCAACGCCCTGAAATAAGATTTGCGGTACATGTCAGAAATAAAAGGAAAACGGTTTTCTAACTAGGTCAAACCGACCACTGTAGGAGCCGTCCCCAAAATTCGTATCGAGATTCGTATCAATTTTCATACAGAAGGAGTGTTTTTGTGCATACTTAGTATGCGCAAAAACACTTCTTCCGTAATGATAATGGTTCGTACTACGATACGAATTTTATGGAAGGTCCCTTATCTACTTGTTTTTAGTGAAGCAAATGAAGATCGAAAGTAATTTTCTTTGCAGTATGGTTCTAAAGTATTACGTTTTCTCTTAATTAATGCAGACGTAAGTGATATGGAATGATTGTATGATTACTGCTATAGGAATTATAGCAGATATCAAACAATGATTCATTATCACAGTAACTTGCGACAATGAATAAGTTAAGAGACTTACGGTAAATGCCCTCCCTCTTTTTAACTCCTCACTCTAACAGACGCCCACCCCTGGCATTTATTAGAAAATTTAACGTACTGAATTACGTAGTATTATTGACCAGCTCTCCATAGTACAGTTTATCTCTTATCTTCAGGATATCACATAAAATTATTGGTACGATAAACTTTTTTAAGCTTCTGGGTTTGTTTAATCGGGTTACTGATCAGTATTTCCGACTAAAAAGATATATCAAAAACTATTATATTTTAGGGTGTGGCTTGAAAGATTAGTCATAGATTGAAAACACGCCTTCTTATAAAAAGCTACAAAACACAAAGCATGTACAAATAGAATGTTTCTGAATATATTTATGATCTATATCAACCTCGATCCCAGTGCATTTTGTATCTTTATGATTCTTTGGATAGTCGACTATCCAGAGAATCATAAAGATACAAAATGCCCTGAGATCGAGGTTGGATCTTTATCTCTGCAATAGTAATACAATTAACATACTCAGTGCCAAAAATATAACTGACAACAAATCATTGTTTGATTTCTGCTATAAGTAGCAGAAATCAAACAATGATTCGTTATCTCAGAGACTTGCTGTTACGAATGAGATAGAGGATTGGTCACATATAATCGTCACATGCAACACGAAGGATTAGATAATCCAATAATAGCATGAGATACAGCTTATCTGTCAGAAAATATAAGACAACCTCTGACAAGTTGTCTATCATTTTAGTTTGAACCGACACCTATTTTGGTGAACGATCAAAAATTTTCTGGATACGTTTAGACTTAAGATTTTTTATAGCGTAATCCTTCAATAGATAAAAAGTATATTTTACATTAACCCTATCTGGACCGGGCTTTTTTTAAGTTCCCAAGACCGGGCGGTGCCCCCTATAACTTTGGAACCGTTAAAGCAATAACAATGAAACTTGGCACAGAAATAAAACTTACAAAGATAAACAATTTGGTTTAATTTTTATTTATCATTTATACCTTGATGGCGTCATCACAAAGTTTTCGAAAAACGAAAAGATGCGCTAATATTGGAAGCGCCTAATATACCTTGACTTTAATTTCAGTTATGTTGGTTTTCTTTGCGTCTGAAAACATTAAAATCTGCGAAATGCAAGTGAAATATCCAATGATATATCAAAGGAGCTACTGGGAAGTTATAATGATAGTCAAAGCAAAATCCACCTGTATCCGGACTTATTCTCAGTCCGTATTCGTCCGTATTAAGACAGTATACGAGTATTCTGTCGTAATACCGACGTATACGGACTGAATACAGGAGTAGACGGACTGTATAAAATTCCGGATACAGCTGGATTTCGTGCAGTGATAATGAAATTCTAAAGTCTTAATATTTTGCACTTAAATAAGAGGTTAGTAGGCTTTGATCCTATAAAGCCTGGGCTATTTTGAAAACTTATAATGCCTGGGACCGCATATAAGCCCCCTCCCCCATCTAAGTCGTGTTTGGGTTAGTTTTAGAACTTGAAACTTTGCATGGTTTTAGCTGTTGCTATGTAGTTTCTAAAACAATAGAAATTTTTGTCATGACGCCATCACATTCTTCTGACGTCAGCATTTTGTCGTATGCAACTTTTCAAGGTAGTGGTGCCTGAAAATGACACAACGGCTGTATATGGCGTCATGATATTAGTAACGTGGTCTAATATATCTAATACGGAAAAACTTCGGTCAGGTAATGTTCATGCAAAGTTTCAATGCCTAAAGTCATTGGGAAATGGAGTTATCCTTGCTCAAAGTTTGTAAGTATTTGACCATATTTAACCCTTTATCACCGGGCTGAAAACCCGGAGAGGGGGGTGGGTGCATTATGGTTCCCCCTAATTTTTTCCGGAACGGTAAATGTAAGAGACTTGAAACTTGGTACAGCTGTTACCCAACACAAAAGGAACATTTGGGTGTGGTCAGGTTTGATATGACGTCATCGACGTCTTGATGACGCCATCATTTTGTCCAAAAATCGCGAATTTTGTGTACCTCTGGAAAAGAGAAAATTCGTCAAATAGAATTAAATTAATTGCTATAAAAACTATATAAAACTCAACTGGTGAGTTCGAAATAATATTTCTCACAAAAATTTGGCCGCCATTATGGAATTACTAGGGCAAAAATGCGCTGAAACCGAACATTTTTCCGGTAATCCAGTAAATGACGTCATTTTCGGAATCAGCATTATCACATTAATATTTGTGCCAAATTTCAAAGCTTAAAGTCAAATAATTTGTAAATTACGTGGATAACAGAATTCCATATTTTCAAGGTGAAATATGCTAAATTTGATAGGTGGTTCTAACAAATAGCCTGTAACATAGAGAAGGTATAGCCCTGAAAATTTGTGAGAACATGCTAAATAGATCTTTACTAATTGTTGCAAAGTTTCAGAATGATTGAGACTTTGGTTTAGAAGTTATTAAAAAAAATCATAATGCCCCCCCCCCCCCTCCCGGTACTAATAGGGTTAACCGAAATTTTGATAAGGGGGTCTTGACTAATGACCTATAACTTCTGAAGTATTCAAGATATGGCCCTGAAACTTTGCCAAACGATGTAAAATAGATTTATATTAGAAGTCACCAAGTTTGAAGTGCTAAAATTAAGTACTTCAAAAGTCATTAAAACTTTTCCGGTAGGGGGGTGGGGGTCCTATTTGCCCCCCCCCCCGCCCCCTCCACGCTTTAAAGAGTTAATTCTATTTGTACCGTAGCTTTTTTGAGGTCAAAATACAGCGGGCAGTCCTGATTTTTTTACAGTGTCATTATGCATCTTTAGTTAACCTAAAAACATTTCTTTTGGAGGTTTTGCATCTAAAGCACTTTCAAAAATCGTCTTTCACCATGACCGGATAAAAAAAAGAAAAAAAGAAATAGAGCGAAAAAACAAATAAATTTGTAATGCTTCCTTATTCCAATCTTATTGCTGTAATTTAAAAAACTAAACAATTTATAATGGATACAAATTTATAGTGCATTATAAATTGATTTGTTTTTTAATTTACAGCAATCAGATTTACATATATGAAGCAGTATCACTGACAAATTCACCACAACTCGTTTCGTCCGGTCGAATTTCGTTCCGTGGCACCACAGAACAAGTCGAAAGTCGTTTCGTCGCGTCGTAAAACGATTTGCATGAGCACAACTCGAGTCGTTGTGCCGAAAACCGTTTCGAATGACCAAACAAGCTTCATATACATAACAAAGCGTGTTTTTTTGTCGCTTTCGCGCCCTTATTTTTTTAAATCTTAATTAATATAAAGTTAGCAAACTTAAGCTTAAGCGTTCTAAAAAAAATATTAAAAGCCTGCAAAAATCAGCGAATTCAGCACGCCCCCTGTATAAATAGGATTAATAAATAAAACCCAATATTCATGGAAACATCCTGTGCTAAGTGAGCAATAACTATTATCTCAAAATTTTGTTAGGTTTGAACAGTTTTTCACACTTGATAATTTTAGCAATCCAATTTTCATCCACTATTAAGGTCGAACATATGAAAAGAAGACCATAAGGGGTCCATAACAGGTTTCCGGTAACACCACCCACTAAAATGGACATTCCAAGTAATTAAAATATTAACTGTAATTACTTATACTATGTTAACGCAGGAGTAAAATTGACGTCCTAACGTAAGGACGTCAATATGACGTCAATTTTTGAATTTGTGTTATCTGGGTAACATTTATAATGAAGAATAGCAATAATAATATTACTCTAACCCTCAAATGCGTAGTGCATCATTTCAAATGGTCACACGGACTTAAACAATCCTGAAGGATTTTGCTTCAGGATTGCTGAAGCGCATGTGTGACTATTTTATTACCATCAGGTATTAAAATGCTAAAATAATACCGTACCTTTGATATTGACAGACCCAGAGGTAGGAATGGCCGGTTCCCTGCATATTAAGGGTTACCTTTGATACAAAAACAAGTTTATCTCATTTGAAGCATCTATGAATGATGAAAGAATCTTTTGGAATTTTCGAAAAAGCTGGTCTCGTTCTCGAGATATTGCAGTTAGAAATTTTTAAAAGTGTCAATTTTGTGACGTCATGAAGTGTATGAGGAGGCCTACAACACTATGGAGAACCAATAAAATGTATAGAAAGTGGTATGTATGGTTCTTTAAGTTTTATATAATTTTTCTGAAAGATAATCATTCTACCTTCCCTAAAACACCTTTGTCCATAGTAAAAGAAATAATTTTGTCAATTATATCCATTCACTTAGCTTTCCTTTGTGTCAGCAGGCTTTCCCTTACAGTTTGTGACCTCATAATTTTAACAGTTTCAAAATTTTCGAACTGCAATATCTCGAGAGCGCGATAAGATTTGTCAAAAATTCAAAAAGATTCTTTCATCATTTATTCAGGTGCTTCAAATGAGATAAACTTGTTTTTGTATCAGAGTTAACCTTTAAGACAACAACTAGTGACAGCATACGGAAATGGGAGAGGTAAAGGATCTAAAGAATTGTCTGAGTGACCGTCCACCGAATTTGTATGGAAACTCTTATCAATTTCCATTCAGAAGAATTGTTTACTAAAAACGATACGAATTTTGTGGACAGTCTATAAGAATCCGTTTTTACCATGAAAACATTATTTTTTAATCAACAAATATCTATTTCTGTAACAGAAAGCATACAATTATGCGCAATCGCAGATCGAAGCTAAGCTGATTCAGTATGTGAAATCCATGTGAAATTTGATGCCAATGAGTTTGATTTTTAATCAATTATTTGTTTAGCTTTGAAAACATTTAAAAAATGGTTGTTAGTCTTTTAAGGGATAATAACCATTTATTAACTATTAACAATTAATTACATTTAGTTTCCATCTTTATGCCTGTGCATGAGACGAACTGTTAATGTACCACTGACAATCACTGCACAAAATTCAGCTGTATCCGGACCTTTATACAGTCCGTCTACTCCTGTATTCAGTCCGTATACGTCGGTATTAAGACAGAATGCTAGCATTCTGTCTTAATACGGCCGAATACGGACTGAAAAAAAGTCCGGATACAGTTGGATTTCGTGCAGTGAATTTTACAAAGTAAATAAAGTAACACTGAATCATACTCTGAGTAATTTTAGTGAGAATAATATCAAAGCTTTTTGATATATCGTATTTACTCGAATGAGCGACCGAAGCGTTCGTTTTAATCTCGGACCTCTGCATTGGGGCGCTCATAAATAAATTCAAGAAGAGCGTCAAAATAATTTTACAACTGAATAGAGAAGCACTGTCAACAGAAAATTATTATGTCCTTTTTGGTATTTACCAATATTTACGAAATAGAATGATCCTACAGTTGAATGCATTCTTGCCCCTCTCGGGAATAGGAGAAATAAATAAAATAGCTCATAAAGAAATTTCTTCCAAAGGGGGTGCGCTCATCCGAGGAGGGAGGGGGGATCTGGGACGCTCATTCGAGTAAATATGGTACTGTGTTTGCCATGAATTTCAAAAATTTTGAGGATAGTCTCTATATAGTCAATAATCATCAAACAAGATGCCATAAGTCTACTGCTATATTTACACAGCATTCGTATTTTTTCCTGCTCAACGCACTTAAGGTGGGTTTTTTTACGGTGTTTTAGCACTGGGAAAAACCCACCTTAAGTACGTTGAGTGGTATTAGCTTCAGTTGCCGTTAATTTTTAGCGTTACCCTCCATTTAACAATTACGTTGTCCGCTAACCTATTTCCAAATATTTGATATTTGCAATCATGGTATTTGTAGTTTATGAATTGAATTGGATGCTTCTTTAATTTTATCTCAAAATTGCGCTTCACAAATCGCTTCATATTCATTACAGATGAATGTCTTTGTGCATACAAAGTATGCACAAAGACACTTCTTCTAAATGAAAATTGAGAGGAATGGAATGAATTTGTTAAGTCAAATTTTTAGACGATGCTTCTAATTCTTGTTTTCTTGCTGCAGCTTCCTTTTGTTTCATTAACTCTTTTTGCTTTTTACCTCGATTACCTTTGACTCGTTTCCATTTCATTCTACGATTTTGAAACCAAACTTTTACTTGACGTTCACTTAAATTTAAATTAACAGCTATTTCGTATCGACGTAATCTTGTTAAATAGTTATTTCTTTCAAATTCATTTTCAAGTTCTCGTATTTGGTCTTTAGTAAATGCTGTCCTTTCTTTACGGGATTTATTGGGCGTGGTCGTTGATACAGCCGGCTCTAAATACATAAGTTAATGGATGAAATGAGAAGTACTCCAATTGAACAACCTTCAGTTCACCGTCAAAAAATACAAGCCGACTGAATCCAAGTTGTCTTGTATTTAAAGTATTGAAATCCAGCTTAGAGACCCTTTCAGAGACAGGTACTTTTAATTACTTTGACACAGCAAGAAAATGTATATTCTAAGTCATTAGCTATAAACTATATTATGTATGATGTCGGTTATCATCACACAGTAAGCTATCTTGATCCTACGGCTCATCATACACTGTCTACACATGAGTACAGGAAATTACAAATTATATGATAAAAATATGGGGTCCGGCCAAAATACAAGGACTCCCCGGTAGTTACAAGTTATCGAATTCAGTGTATGGATATTAAACATGGTATCCATTGATTACTCAATAGGGTAAAATGTGTAAAATATATATTAGCCATTACTCAAAACCACCCCCAGGATCTAATGTTTTAAAAGGAAGTACAGTAATATGTTATTACAATGCCGAATAAAACTATCTCTGCAACACTGAGAAAGAAGATAAGATTTTACATTATTTTTGTAAAAGGTCACGCTCTTTCTGTAACTCTCACAATCAGTCCACGGTACCTCCGTAGCTCAAATGGGAGCTGTAAATAGAACCAGGACTCGAAGCAGGACCCACAATAATAACAGTGTCTCAACAAAGTGGCCATCCTGTATGAATAATCGGAAATAAAAGAAGAAATAAGTAAATAAATAAATAAATAAATGAAACGATTTTTGTAGTGAATTAAAACGAATTTTTCTCAGTAACACACTCTTTCTCTGATTTATAATATGGTCTCTGTTAATCTTGATTAAAAAATAATCGCTATGATTATCATATCTTAAATATTCGCCTCCATTTAAGACAATCACTGGCACTGAAATATAATAAAATCATTTGACTTGAAGATAATGACGTTCCTTTAAAAGAACGTCATTATCAGCGAGTCAAATGCTTTTTAGTTCACGTTTTGTCTGATGTCTTCTACAACTGCATATCAACTTAAAGAATATAATATTAATGGTTGAAAAATTAGATGTTTATTTCTCAAGGGTATCTTGTATCGATTTGTCAAACAAAAGCCGTTGGTTTGTTTAGCCAAATTAGTTGTCTGTAATTTTAGTCTTAAAAAATAACGTCATGTGTACTTTATTTAACATGGGAAGGAGAGGGCTTAAAATGTCCCCACCCCTTCCCTATTTTTTCAATATCTTTAGAAGCACTGCTGCCAGTGGGGTTGAAATTTTGTGACTTTTAGTTTTTATCTATTACAAAAATTTCTCCCAAATTTAAAGTTAAATAAAATCTATGCTGGGGTTTACAGCATTTTTGTCACCAAGTGGATATGAAAATTTTACCATTAAGTCTTGGTATTATAAAAGTTTTTTTATTTATTTAAAAATTGTTTAACTATATGGTCTGAATTATCAATCCGTGCGGTTTTTTGTAAGAAGCAATTGTTATACATTTTTGGATAGCCCATTGTAACAAAAAAAGAAACAAGAGAAACAAAAAATAGATATTGTCCAATTTTTTTTCGGACAAACCTGTATTTTATAGACCAAAATGAAAATGGCTCGAAAAACAAAAAACTCTCAATATCATTCGAAATGTGTTATGTAATTCTAGTCTGTAAATTATCAACATGTCTATTATTTGACTTGTAATATGTGAAATTACTTAACCCTTATAAAGGGCACGTGCTCTGAGCAAAATTGGGTTGCCGAAATATTGGCTGATGGAATAATATTTGTCTTGGTGTTTTCTTTCCTTGGAACTCGTTTACATTGCCCGGAATACGAGTTTCAAGGATTTTTCTTTCAGTATCATGTATTTTAAAAAAATCGACTTTTATGTTTTGGTGACGTCATCAAAAAAGTCACGTGACCAATCACAACAATAGTACTTTACTAAAAAAAACAATGTAAAAAATGTAGACATGACATCTACTAAGCTATTATTACAGATTTTCGCTAATTTAAGTGCAGGATCGGAAGCCCTTTTACAAAAATATTTGATCCTCTTAAAGTATAAATTTTGCACAGAAGTACACACGAGTCTTTATAAAAATATTACATCATTTTTAATAGAAAGAAACCTGCGGCAATCTTTTGTGTTACAGATATTCTATTTACTTGATTTTTTTTTTTTAAGTTCATAAAACAGGAGGCATCAAAATGCATTTTAAAGTAAGGGGCCCACTATAGCTAGTTACAATATTGTAGTATTGTTTAAATTCTCCACATAAGACCTATGGTAAAACAAATTTAAATATCAAAAGTGGTGGGCGAGGTTCAGTTTAGTAACCCTCGATCTTCCGGTTGCCACGGCCCTGTAAAGTATTTTATTTTCATGCTTACATATACACTCTACTGTATGACAGAAACCAATTACTATCTTACTTATCCTCGTCTTACGCAACAGGTTACATTTTCTCATCTCAGATTTTCAGTGTTAATAACAACTAATCTCTAAGTTATGTAGAGGGACTGTGCTTGTCGCTTAACCCTATCCAGGCCGGGGGGGGGCTCCTGGAGCCCCCCTCCAACTCTTTTCGCGATAACTCGGATAACCGTTTAAATTGGTGCTTGTAATTTTAGGACTTTTCCTGGAAT
>JAUCNQ010086115.1:0-12270 GCA_032352715.1 Bougainvillia muscus | reverse complement strand
TATAACTTTTCCTGCTAATAATTGTTGTCTTGTTCCCCAATAATGTGGTTCGTCTAAATCTTCAGAAAGATCTAAAAGAGAATATGTAAATATTAAGTATTATAAATCAGTTTTTATGGTTCCAAAAACTCTACACAAATCAAAGGAATATCACTCTCAGAAGCGGAATCAGTACATGCTTTTACTTAGTAACAGCAGTACAATGGAGACTCAAACTCATTAATTGCTTTTGTATGACGATAAGTCTCTAAAGACCCATCATCTTACAAAAGCTATTAAGAATAAAAACGTTTAGTTCTTCATCGTGTTGCTCTGACTACGGTTGGATCCGCCACTGACTGTATGGAATTATATACGAACGTTTCATAACCGATACTATCGGTATTGAAGGTACTGAAGAAAGAAATAGTCATCGTACAGAAATTCTCGCATAAGATTGAATGTGAACTAAAAAAGTTATCCTAGCATATAGTTACATAGTCGCTTAAAATAGTCAAAAATAGTGAACAGACGTCACCCGTTTTTGATAGTTAAAATGACCATTATCTTTTTGAGGCTAAGGACCATTTATTATTAACTATTAAATGTATTGTGTCTTTAGTCTCCACCTTGGTGTTCTGACTGAGTTCGACTTTAGTACTTTTAGGACACATTTACATGAAGGCTTTCTATAGGCGAAATGAACTTTCATGGCTTTTATGATTGGTTAAACTTTCCGTCGGAAAAATTTAACCAATCACAGAAGCCATGACAGTTTATTTCGCCCGCAACGATTTCCCATGTAAACCAGTACTTTTAGATACATACCTTGCATTATGTATATATTCAAAAATCGTTCACAATCTTTTGATAATCGTTCAAAACATTCGTTAGTAGTCTCATTCTTTTGTTTTCGATATTTTGAGAGTTTCTTAATAAAGTTTGTTATCTTGGACATAGAAAATCCACCAGGGAATTCATATCGTAAATATTCATTCATATCTTTCATTACTGTAGCTAAATTTTCATGAATAATATCAGTAGCATAATCTGAATCCTAAAGAAAGAAAAATAGGCGACATTAGGATGGAGTCTAAAACTAGTTAATTATGTAATTGTTAACAAATGATTATTAATCCTTTAATGGACAAACTATCATTTTTAAGGACATTCATTTCGTGTCAATAATATTGATTCGGCTATGCATAAAATAAATTAGAGACATTTTATTCTAAGACAAGGAACAGCAATAACGTGTTTTTTCCTAATGGCTTAAGACTGCCATTAGCATGATACGTATATTAAAAACACTTTAGGCACTGTCTCAAAAATTCACTTTATTAATTCGCTTCATTGCAGTCAATTTTCATTTCAGATGAAGTGTTAACGACATACTTTGTATGCACAATAACACTTCATCTGAGGTGAAAATTAAGTGATTTGTAAGCGAATTAAAGCGAATTTTTGAGACAAACCCTTAGTATCTATCTTGTGATTTTGACTAATCTTAAACGTGATAGAAATTACTTACATCATCCGTAGTTGTCTGTCCATAGAAATGAAGTCCAACAAGCTGCTCAACATAATCTCTTATGCTTTCAATATGTCGCATTTGCTTTGTAAAACCCGTTATGATTTCAATGTGATTTTGCACCATGTCAGGATATTCTTTAGTGAATTCACAATCATGGTTGATAGAGATTATTCTGATAAGAGACATACAAGTATGAATGTATTACTCTGTAAAAAATAGTTAAGATTAAACAGTAGATGTCTTTGAAGGTTCTAAATGTTCTGGTACTTACAACCAAATCTCAAATTATTTATACCTTGCAAAAAGTAATCTATGACGTCAAAATCAAATAAATTGGCATGAATTAACAATTAAATTAAAACTACCACGTCATTTTCTCGCATAATTTTGAAATGGATTTAGATAATTATGCGAGATAATTACGTAGTTTTAAAATATTTTGTTTTGAATTAATAATTTCCTCTTTGTAAACTATGACGCAAATTATTAACCCCCGCTTAATAGCTATTTATAAATTTGAATGATATTCAACCTCAACCATAATTATAATGTACTGAAATTTCCTTCTGTTTTCGAGTTCTGCATTTGCTTTCTCCGTGGATTTGGGCTTTGGAACTTGGCACACATAAGAACCTGGTCAGAGAGTTCCACTGTCCATGTTCCACTGTCCATGTGTCAATGTGATGACGTCATCGTGAGGTAATGAGCTGGTTTTAGAAAGACAACTTTTCGTTGGAGTTGGGCCTTGATACTTGGCCCTCTGATGAAGCCTGGTCAGGGGGTTCCACTGCGCATGTCCACGTGTCACTGTGGTGACGTGATCATGACGCAATGAGCTTTTTTTAAGAAGACAACTTCCTCTTAGAGTTGGTTTAGAACCGCTTTTAGTAGAGGTATCACTATGATCTCAGCATCATGCGCTCTTAAGCTTTTCGCCTAGAGGTTCAAGCTGTAAGCTTTCTTGTTACATACTGGTCACGGCTGGTTATAATTATAATTAACTTAAAAGCTTAATTTTATCTCAGTTTTAATAAAGTAACATTTTCAAGTTTTTAAGTGATCATTACTGACGTAACAATTAATTCCTGAATAATTCCTGAATAAATTAAATATAAGCGATAAACTGACTAATTATATGAATTACTTTCTGGGAATTTTGATGAAAAACATTCATAACACTGCACAAGAATTTATGCCAGAGGCGGACTCAAAACATGCTTTTATCTAGTCACAGCCATCTAATGGAAACTCAAAGTCATTAATTTTAATTACTTTATGTATGACGCTGGGTCTCTAAAGACCCAGCGTCATACACAAAGTTATTAAGAATTAAAAATAATTATGTTCCATCATGTCGCTCTGACTGGGATCCGCTATTGTATCTTATCCGTTAATGATTTAATTAACTACAAATTTCTGCAGGTTGTTTGATAAATACGTCATATGTAAGGATTCTGTAATTCAGTATGGTTCGATAAACTGTAAAATAGCCTTAAATTTATAAGAGTATTTGCTTAACCTTTGATTTATTACGATATAGTTCAGAGCACAAGGTAACGATTTCTTATTTTCAAAGAATAAAGTCCAAAACGACATCTCATGAATAAGTTAGTGATATCCATTCATGGTTAATTTGGATATGAAATTTTGATTTCTAAACATGGCTTAGAAGTAGGGACTAAATCAACTGGTGTCATAGGAAACCTTTAATATACATTTTCCACAATATGAAAACAAATGCTGCAGGATTATTAAAGTATGTGTGGCCATTTTATATATTGTATACATTAAAGGTGTTTTAAACAAGAAACCTAAAATTATATATCATACGTACTTCATATTGAAATATTAATTATTAATTATTGAAACTTATAAATATTGAATTATCATAAAACTATATAAACGTCATATACATCCCGGAATGGCTTGTTTTCAGAATGACGTAGATTATTATTTCTAATTAGTAGAGAACACTGCATTTTGTCACATTATAATCGTTCGAGGTTGATTAACTCGCATTCAGTGAAGAAGATGTTAGGGGATTACAAATCCATAAAATAAATTGCTGGCAAGAATACACAAACTCAGATTTCTTTAAAAAGCCTGAAGAAACATTTCTTCTCCTATTAACTTTGATATTTAATAACTATAAAATATGTACAGGAAGCTCCTTAATTACCTACTGGAGAACCAAATGTACTGGGGATCAGTTGGATTTAATTTAACTCTACGCCACGCATTTGGACATACTGTAGATGTTCGAATTAGCGCCCCGGGCACTTATTAAATTTGTAAATTTTTACCTCGGGCGCTTATTAAATGCGGCGCTAAAAAAGGCGGTTGCTTATTAAAGTTTTTATTGATGATGTGGGAACCAAGGTTTTTCTTTTCTGTCAGAACAAAGCATATTGGCACTGGAAAGCATAGAGAAAGTTGCCCAGTTCTCGATGTATTGACTTATATGTTGAAGAATATCAAGAATATTTGAGTGTTTTTCATGCAGTGGGGGTGATAAAAGATCAGTGGCGGATCTAGCCCTATTTAGAGCATTGCGATGGTGTATAATTACTGTTAATTCTTAATTATATTATGTATGACGCTGGATCTTGAGAGACCCAGCGACATACATAATATAATTAAAATTAATGACTTTGAGTACTCCACTTACTGCTGTGACTAAGTAAAAGCATGTTCTAAATCCGCCTGTGAAGGTCATCGATTAAATATCTATAATATTTTGTTTAAAAGCTTTCACGGAGGAGAAGCTTTTCATGAGAATTCTCGAGCATTCTTTAACTTAGTCATATAAATAAAATGGAAAAAAAGTCTGATTTTTCGTAGTTCAACAAATGATTGTTAGCCCTTTAACTCTATTTGTAAGCGGGGCGATGAATCAGCTCACCACTAAAGTTTTTCAATTGGCATTGAAATTAAGCGAGAAGCCTGAGTTTCGCAGAATTTAAATATTTTTTTACGACGTTTTAAGACCTTCAAATGTTTTTAATGATCAAATCAAGATTTGCCGCCATTATGGGGTCACCGTTAAAAAAGGAAGCGAAAGTGAAATAAATCAAGTTACAATGCTTTATTATGCAAAAGTGATTGCTGTAAATTAGAAAATAAGCCAATTTATAATTCACTAGAAATTTATATGATTATAAATTGATTTGTTTTCTAATTTACAGCAGCAATACGGTTAGCATAATGAAGCATTACAAATTTATTGTCTGTTCGCTCTTGTCTTCTTGTTTCTTAACTGGTCATGGTTAAAGGGACTTTTTGAAAGTGTCTTTAATGCAAAACCTCCAAAGAAAATACCCAAGCGGATTTTTTTAAATATCTTTTGATTGCCTCTATCAAATTAGCTGAAATTTTCGAACTTATTTTTCTATTAGCTATCAAATAAAAGCAAAAAAGAATTGAAAATAAATCTCCAGGGGTCCATAGAATCCATTTTTGACCCGTGGTAGTGAAACATTGGATATTTTTATGTTTTCAAGGCAATTTTACTACCTGAAGTAATGAAAATAAACCAAATCTGATACCTTAATTATGAAAGCCCTGCTAAATACCTGAGAAAATCAAATCAGATTGAAAAAATCGCGTGCGTTCGAGGAAAACCGATTTTTACCAAAAGCATGAAAAATGCAGGGCATTTTTGACCCCTCTCCAGTCTTTACATGAAAAAAACCCTAGCCTTTATAGGGTTAAGGGTACCTTCAAGCAGCGCAACCACGATATTTGGACCCTCTAAAATCTCCGGTGCAAATAGGGTTAAAGACTAATGATCATTTATGAACTTTCTAAATTAAATAGCTTTAGTTTCCATCTTGATGCACTGACCTGGTCTAAATCCCCCATGGAATACAGTGGCGAATCCAGCAATAGTCATAGTTTCACGCTGGACCACTAGAAGTTTTAATTCTCAATAGCTTGTACGGTGACGTGTTTTAAAAGAGAATCATCGCAATAAATTTAGTTATTAAAAATTAATGACTTTCACTCTCCATTTGGCTGCCGTGACTAGGCAAATGCATGTTATGGATCCGCTTCTGGAATGCATTAGTAATAATCAGTCCTATTGGAAACCCAATGACTTACAGATCTCATAATAAGGTTCACTTCGAAGATTTTATCCTAGTCTGGATCACTGCTTCCTTGCAGTGATCCAGACTAGGATAAATACATCCTTCAGAAGAAATTCTTGTAATGAAAACAGACTCGGGATTATAGCTTGTTTGCGAGGGCCCCAATTATTTTTAACTAGATGCTCACTACAATTCTGGCCAATGTATTGTGGCATTAGTGCTCTGGAATCAACGATTTGAGGACCACAATTTTAACTGGTGTGGTTTTCATAACCCTGAAGATAGTTTTCTTTCAGCTATCATGATCATTATAGACTTAGATCTTTAGTTTTGAGGTGACTACTCGTGGTCTTTGCAACGAAGCGCTGACGCGTCCTATCCTTAAAAACATGATTTGAAGTCAGTTTTAAGATATTAGGCGCCAGATCCGACAGTAGGGAAAATTGTTTTTCTTCAAAATCGTAGATTGACAAGTCTCTATCTCAACGATGGATCTGACAAAGTTTTACATTCATGCGTTGGGTTGTTTCTATTTGGCAAAATGTCCAAAGTGTCAGGGCAATTCTTTAAAAAGCCAACCCAAAGGATGCCATCACTTTATGTCGGTATTGTTGATGCAATTAGATGTGAAGTTTGTGAAGCATCCAATAATAGGTGTTTTGAAAAATAATTGTTCTGATGTACCAGCTGTACCTTTTTTCTGAGTTAAATTATTACTCTTTAACCCTATTAGGCCTGGAAGCGGATTCCGCCCCCCCCCCTTCTGAACTTTTTTTGATAACTTTTCTTGACGACAAAACTGGATATTGAAACTCGATCACATTTAATATAATTTCCTTCTCCGCATTTTCACAAATTGTTATTGAATTTCCATGTTTACTTTAGAAGGTATTAGCTATTAGTCAGAACCACCTATATAATTACAGTCAAATCCCTATAAAATAACAATACCTTATTTCACTTGAAACTTTGCATAGTTGTAGTATTTCATAAAATATTTTAGATTATATCGGAATTTTCCGATTTTTCTGACGATTTCCCCGATTTTTCCGTTTTATAGCTTTTTCCGGTAAATTGCGGAAAATCCGGTAATATGTCCGGTATTTTACCGGCAATCCGGTGGTTATAAACCTAATATTTCGTGAGATACATTACTTTTAACCACTCTGGCACAAACAGAACCTTAAAAACTCAATCGCATTGGATTTTATAGCACTTTAATCAAAGTACATATTTTCCAGGGATGTCGACGTATTTTATGACGTCATCAAAAAAATAATGACGTTAGAATATTTGCATCAATGTGAGGTATAACAATGCCAAGTTTTATGCCACTAGTCCTGAACAGCCCCTAAATACCCTGGGCCTAATAGGGTTAAGAATAGCTTTATTTCCCAGGTAAACCATTTCTACAAAGAACTTTCGTAAAATGTATCTAAGAACACATATGTTTCACGGCTGTCAAGCTTCAACTAATAGGTGTTCTGAAAAATAGGTGTTCTGATTTACGAAATAAAGTTTTCTTTCCTCAGAACACCTCTTATTTTACTGCTATTTTTCATTTTTATCTCAGAAAAGCTACATTTCTAATATTTTGTACCCCAGAATACCTCTTTCTGACAGGAAACTTTTTCGTAATGCCTCAGAACAGCACAGTTTTACAGAAACATATTATGGATTAAAGCTTTCAGAACAGCTCTATTTCACAGGAAAATAGTGTTTTCAGAACACCTATTTTTTAGAACACCTCTTAGTGTATGATTTCGAGGTTTGCCGATATGCAGAGATCGTTAACAATGGCAGGATGCAATAGGAGCATGGATAATTGCAATTAAATTTCATCATTTCTCTGATACAATGCTGGTTTAAAGCAATGCATCTAACAGTTTGTCTAACATTCTAGGGAAACGTTTTGCATTTTTATTGTTAAATTTCAGCTCATCATATAAGGAATGATTTTTGGCCTTACGGTGGCCACTTGGTAATGTAAAAATAAGGACGATATAATGTAATAAATAAAGATTCTCTTTTATAAAAAGTTTTCTATCTAACATATTGAACAACATGCAGTGGTACACTTCACAAAATCTGCATATAAATTGAGATAATCCAATTTCAATTACGTAATGATTATTTGACATTTAGAGAAAATCTGTTCCAGGTTTTGTTTAAATGTCAAGTAATCGTAACTAATCGAAATCTGAAACATAATTTTCATGCAACGAAAACAGAAAACATGTTCTTGCTGAGCAAAAGTTATCCTGTAGACAAAATGCATGTATGTATGATTATCATTAAGTAAATAAATAAAATCTAATCACAACAATAAATGGAGAGGAACATTCATCAAGTTTTAATCGCTTAATGGGTGGTAATGACTCTCCTTCCCCGTACATTAATCTATTAAGAATTAACACATCTATAGTTTTCCATCATGGTGCAATGATTGCAATAAGTATACAATGTTTTTCTTTTCTTTCAAATTTGCAAACTTCCAAAATAATAAGCCTGTGATTTGACCTGCAAACATATTCATTCGTCCCAATATTTTCCAGTTCAAATAATCATATCCTGGTCCTATGTTATGAAAGTTTTTTAAAAACCCAAAAGCGTCATGTATTGCTGAATGATATGCAAACTTTCCATCATTGTCGAAAAGCAAACAATGTAATGCGCACGAATTTCCAGGTCCGACACGTCCAGCGGTTGGTGTTAACAATGCACCAAATATTGGGTCCATTGGTCCGTTTATCGCGTCTACCCAATCAGCTATAACTTTTCCAGCTAACAGTTGTTGTCTTGTTCCCCAGTAATGTGGTTCATATAATTCGTCAGTGGGTCCTATAAGATGATTATCATAAGCATTAAGAAGAGACATACATACAATCAGATGCAGATCAATGGGTGATAAGGATCTAGACGATAAAAAACCAAACGTTTTAATTCTTAATAGCTTTTTGTATGATATTGGGTCAATATAAAGCCATCATTGCAATTAAAAATTAATGAGTTTGAGCGTCAATTCGACTGTTGTGACTAATAAAGCATGTCCAGAGTCCGCCTCCACAGATTCATATCCTAGTTTTAATCCTGGGTAGTAAAATAATGGTAAATAGTAAAAGAACGATGCAGATTTCGGATATCTGTTGAAAGGTTTTTTCAATTGGTAAAATGAGTGCTTTTACTGAGTAGATTTCGCAAATGAAAATCGCTATTGTATAGTTCTTATGATGCAATAAAAATAATAATTACCTTGTGTTTTGAATATATTCAAAAATCTTTCCGTATCATATTCTAATCTTGCATAACATTCAGTTTCATTTTCAAATCTCTGTTTTCTATACTTTGCAAGTTTTTTCACAAAATCTGAAATGTCTGCCATTTAATACTCTTCTGTTGTTTTTATATAAGTATACATTTCGTTCATTACTGTTCCTAAGTTTTCATTCTCATTGTCATAGTAATCAGTGTCCTAGAAAAAAAGAAGAAGGAAGAAGTTAAGACCAGATTTAAATGTATTCAAGGTGTTCAGAGGCGGATTTAGAACATGCTTTTACTTAGTAACAGCAGTAAGTGGAGTACTCAAATTAAGGCATTAATTTTAATTACATTATGTATGTCGCTGGGACTCTAAAGACCCAGCGTCATACATAATATAATTAAGAATTAACAGTAATTATACACCATCACAATTCTCTGACTAGGGCTAGATCCGCCACTGTATTCAATTCAGCTTGCACTATTTTAAAACATGCCTTTCACCTAATATTATATGCATAATAATACAGTGGAGGATCCAGCCCTAGTCAGAGCAACACGATGAAGAACTTAACATTTTAATTCTTAATTGCTTTTGTATGATGGTGGATCATACAAAAGCAATTAAAAATTAATGAGTTTGGGCCTCCATTCTACTGCTGTGACTAAGTAAAAGCATGTTCTGAGTCCGCTTATTTAATATATGCAGTGGTAACTATATGCTGTCTAGGAACGGATTTGGTTATCCGTATTTTCTAATAATATTAGTTTAAGTTGTTTTGCATTGTCCTACGCACAGCTGAACGTTATAAAACCGCAAATATTATATTTTTTTCCAAGCAACATATATCCTGTACATACCTCGTCAAGTGTTGTTTGACCATAAAATTTAATCCCAACAAGTTGTTTAGCGTATTCTTTTATACTTGTGATATGTTGTTGATGATGATAACCAGTATTGATTTCAATGTGGTTGTGTACCATGGAAGGATATTCTTGAGTGAATTCACAATCATGAGTTATAGAAATTAATTTGGTTAAAGACATTTATAATTCGTGGTAGTTGATTTGTATATAATTATTTTTAACTAAACAGAAAATACATAAAATATATAACTCGACGATAACCGATTTCATTAACATAGAATTATTTTGACTTTTAGAGAAATAAAAGCCTTCAGTTTCTGATTATTCCAATATTTGTATACTTTTACGCTGCAGAAAAAATGTTTGTTTCCTTTTAATATTTTATCAAGTAACCTGCAGAAATATTCAGTTTTACTGCAGACTTCTTTAGGTTGGTTGATAAAATCATTAACCGATAACATCAATATTCATGCCGTGTATATATATATAGTATAGCAATTATCCTTTTACATAGACCAAAACGTTGCAATACGTCTTATGCTTATTATTAACTAAACTGTACTGCTTAATTTCAATTTTCTGTTGCTTTTAACCTTTTCCCATCCCCGCATTTTACTAAATTTTAATTAAGATGACGTCTTTAAAAGTTATTAAATAAATAGACATAAATTATGTCAGTTTATCGGTGAAATTTAATTTATTCAAGAATAAATTATTACGTCAATAATGATTGATCTTGAAAAAGACAATGATATTAAAAAAATTAACGAACCTCGTATAATGATGTGACGTTAAGTAGAATCCACTTCCTTCTAAAAACAACCCACTTAAAGTTTATGACGTTCACAAAGCTTTATAATTTTAATACTTTTTTGCCAAGTTTTTTGACATAGGAACATTATTATTTTATGGTATTATATGTTCTCAAGTGCCTGTTTTCCTTAAATGGTTTCAGCTACACTAACAATCCTACAGCATTTTCAGCAGGATTGTTAATATTTGTATGATCAATTTGTGGACAATATATATTACAAGTTTTCCTATCACGTCATTGTATTTTTCCTACTGTAAAATGTTGAAAAATCGTAGTTGTTCATAAACTACCATAAATTAATTTCACTGACTTCTTCTTCCAAATGAAATTTTTGAATCTTCATTTTAGAGTTTTCTTTTTAAAATTATGAAATCGTTTTCCTTCGTGCTCTGAACTACATCGCAATAACTCGACTGTTAAATGATAATGTTTAAGGCATATTTTGACACTCCCAAGACCATTTATTTTACAATTTATTATATCATAACGAATCCTGTATACAGTTTAACCTCGATTTTCCAAACACGAGATTTTTCAAATCCGCAATTTTTGGAACTATGTTTCCCTAATGATAAATTCAGTCAGGAAATTGTAAAAAGCAATTCACTGATTCAACATTGTAACAAATACTTTTCGATATATCCATAAATGGAAAAATCTTCCTATTTTTTAAACGCCAATTTGCTTTCTACTCATGGTTTCGGAAATTCTAGGCAGTGATGTAATCATTTATAATTGTTTCCGATTTCTTTCCGAGGCAAGCCATCTCGCAGTTTTCGAAAGAGATAAAATGACCCGAGATTGAGGTTGAAATGTGAATGGCTAAATCAATCATACACAATAAATAATAATAGCCTTCGTCAGAATCCGAGAAAATAAATGCGGAACTTGAAGACTGAAGGATGTTTCAGTTTCGGTGCATCGCTATTATGGTTAATGATGAATATAATTCAATTATTAAAGTATTTGAGGGTTAAAAGGATACGTCACAGTTTAGAAAAAAATAAATTCTAAAGCGAAAACAAATATATTATGTTCTCGCGTAATATTGATAATTCATGCCAATTAACAAAATTATGCGTGGAAAATGACGTAGCTTTAATTTATACTTAATTTTATTTTGACGTCATAGTTTACTGCTTGAACTGTATAAATTATTCGAAGTTTGGATTTAAAGAACAGAACGTTGAATATCTTTTAATATACACAGCAGTTTTTAAACATTTTACAGGATTATACTTTTAAAGTTATTATGTCCCTTATACGAGTAATCTCTATCAACCATGATTGTGAATTCACTAAAGAATATCCTTCGATGGTTCAAAATCACATTGAAATTATTACTGGTTTTACAAAACAAATGAGACATATAGAAAGCATAAGAGATTATGTTGAACAGCTTGTTGGAATTCATTTCTACGGCCAGACAACTACAGATGAGGTAAGACATTTCTATCATCTTAGAGACTTGGCTCAAGATATTTACTAAATTATTTTTTTAATATAGGTATCATTGCATTGGCAGTATGAAAATTCATAAGCAGTGATGATGTTTTAAGAAAAGAAACATGCGAATGCTGTGTTTTGCCTGAAGATAAAGTATCTTCTACAAGTTAAGATATCCAAACTTAACTTAATCAAATCCGTACAATGGGTACCAGTGGCGGATCTAGCCCTAGTCAGAGCATTGCGATGGTGTATAATTACTGTTAATTCTTAATTACATTATG
>JAUCNQ010086004.1:0-12272 GCA_032352715.1 Bougainvillia muscus | reverse complement strand
CTTTCTGAGGAGTTCTGAGGAGTTTAGAGGAGACTTTTTGATTTTGAGGAGTTTTGAGGAGGCGTGGCAACCCTGAAATCAGTCCACCTGAGTTAATACTGAAGAACAGTTTGAAATAAAACAAAATCCATACACAAAAAAATATTTCATACCTTGTATGCGGCTATCCAAAATCTTATTCGAACATAATACACATATGATGTTGTGACAGCAGGGAAATGTTTGCAAATCTGAAAGAGAAACAAACGATACACAATTTAAAACTTTAAAATTGTATGAATTGAACAAGAGAATTATGAAACCCTAAACCCTATTTGGTACTAGGCGAACTATTATAAGATTGCTTGTAATATTCTTTAAGAATAGGTCTGTTCTGATACAATCTTCCTTAACTACATTCACTGTAATTTAAAAATTTATTCTGTGTGGTCCTGGAATCGTCAATAAAAACTTTAATAACACAAACATAATGTTGATATGTTTTGTACTCTTATTAAGTCTTTCATAATTTAAAAGTTGGGAACGATAAGAATAGCATAAGTGTAAGTGTCCATATTAAAAATGGCTAGAAAATAATCTACCTGTAAAGCGTCATCAAGAGCTTCTGGATTATCCGTGCTAAACATGTATTTTATAATGTCCTATAAAATACAAACATTAGGAGGGTTTTTTATCAAACAACATTATGAGTCAGAACAGATTAATTTAGTATAAGGGTTCGTCTCAAAAATTCGCTTAAATTCGCTTCACAAATTGCTTCATTTTTACCTCAGATGAAGTATTATTGTGCATACTTTGTATGCACAATAATACTTTATCTCAGATGAAAATTGACAGGAATGAAGTGAATTTATAAAGCGAATTTTTGAGACAGTTCCTAAATAGTTGTCTTATTCTGAAACTCCTAAGCAAATTCAGTAATGAAGAAGAGTGTTTTCTTTTGTTTTGACTAGTCAGTAGTTACGAAGGTGAGTATTTTCTATTGTTTTGGCTAACCAAACAATAGAGAATACTCACTATCATAACAGGTATTTCATCTGGAATAGAAAAATACATACATTTTATTTAAAACATAGAATTAAACATAAATGATTAACAACTAATTTTGCATAAATAAATTACCTCAATTCGCGACATATCAGCTAGATTAGTTTCACGGATTCCATATCGCGCCATCATTTTACGTAACGTGGCAAATTGAAATTGTTTCTGTAATTTCTCATTTCTAAAGGAAAGAAAAAGTTGATGAAACTTAGAAACCATCTAAACCATTCGCTTTATAAATCTCCTTCATTCTCATCAACTTTCATTCGGAAGACGAAAATTGACTTCTTCATTTTTAGGAGTCGTCTCAAAAATTCGCATTATAAATTCGATTCATTCCTGTCAGTTTTCATCTCAAATGAAGTGTTATTGTGCATACTTTGTATGCACAATAACACTTCATCTGAGATGAAAATGAAGCGAATTAAAGCGAATTTTTGAGACGAACCCTTATACTAACTATAAGGCAAAAGTTGAATTTTGTGGCAGTCTTATAAAGCAAAATCTTACAGGAAGAAGCTAAAGAAACCATATTATATGGTTAATTTCTAATGTTTCGATGTACTAGTTTGCAATTTATAATGTAGAGTTCAGTTGTTTGAAAACACCGCGGGTAGATTTATGATCCTTAGAACAAAATATTTCTGTCAATTTATATTATTTATTAATTATTATATTACTTAAGCATTTTGCTTCAGGATTGTTAAGTGTGGCCTTTTTGTTCCCAGCAGCCATTAGATTAATACAAAAAACAAAGCAACACAACACAACGTTCAGGGTTGGAATACTGGTTACCTATATATTGTAATTCGTATCAGTTTTAATACAAAAGGAGTATTTTTGTGCATACAAACGCTTCTTCTGTAATGAAAAGAAAATTATTTGCGATAAAGATTTTGTGGACGGTCCCTTATGTACAGTGAACTATCTATAATTCGAACCTCCATAATTCAAAACTCATAATTCGAACAGGTTTTCATTCGCTGTGAATGGTCTCTCTTCAGGGCAAACTGCCCATAATTTGAACATTCCATAAATCAAAAGATTATTGCTTCCCTGTGAGAGTTCAAACAGTAGAGAGTTCACTGTAAAAGTTATTATAAATATTTGGTTTTTGAAAGGTTGAAAGAGAGTTGTTTCTTACTCAGGGTTCATTTCCATTTGAGTTGCAACAAGTGACTCGACTTCTTTGCTCCATGGTGTTCTGGCTTTTAACATCAGTTTCAATGTAGCTTCACAACGAGGCTAAATAAAAAAAGTACGTATACAAATTATATGTATGCCACAGTATGTATTACCTAACAAGGAAAAAGAAAAGGAGAACTCCTGCAGTTCAGTTACCGCCACTCCTTAAATACTCCCTAGCTTTTGCAGCTTATTTTATATGTCAATGTGAGATAAAGATTAAGGCCCATTCGAGATTTTGGGCTCTTTCTGACTTAAATATCTATGCCACTTTCGAAACATGCCTTGGCGAAGTCAAAATACAGATAAAAGGGATCCATACCTCTTTCTGTACAATTTCATTGATAATTGCGATAACTTTAGGCTCCCATAGACTAGCAACTTGACTACTAACGTCAACCAACTCCTACAGTAACAAGAACAAGGAACAGATATATTAAAACAGGTGATGGGGAGTAGCTCATTCGATAAGCAATAACTTTTTATATATGATTCCAGAAAAGCACACTTTCATGATATGATTTCCAGCAGTTCAAATGATACTTAACATTATTCTGAACATGTTGTTACACACCTTAAAACTAATCTTCAATCCGCATTAGTGTAAATAAGTTATTATATATATACTGTAACCAATCAGAATTGACAGAAATCAAGTTGAATCGCTCTAGGTCAGGTTAATTAGGGCTTGTCCACAAAATTCGTATCGTTATAAGAACCATTTTCATCGCAGAAGGAGTGGAGTATGCACAAAACACTCCTTCTGTATGAAAATTGAAACGAATTTCCATACGAATTTTGTGGACGGTTCCTTATGTAAAAAAGTTATAGTTAATTTAATAATAAGACTGACAACTACAAGTTTACACAATCATTGTTCATGCACTGCAGTGCACAGTTCAAAAGATATTTAACATTATTATGAACATTTGTTCCCGGTTTACACACACCTTAAAACTAATTGACCTTTGCAGTAAAGGATTGTCTAAAAATTTCGCATCGCAAATAGTTTGCAACAAAGAAGAAGTGTGTTTGTGCATACTAACTTTGCATAAAGACAGTTCTTCTGTGATGATAATTGACAGAAAATCTATACGACAGGGTCTGATCTAGATGAGAAGGGCCGCGTCTGATCAGTTGATTAATAAGGACAGTTTTTATGTGTAAAAACAGCCCTATAAATACCTAGTATACTTTGAATACTAGTAACATCTGATTGACAGACGCTTAAAAGGCTTTAATTAGAGTCTGTTCCAATTAATAAAACTTACACATATATATTCATAAAGCAGTTGATCTAACTTTAAATTATTCTTAATAACGTATGGCTGTACATATTTCTTGATCGTGTTTGGAATTAACTCTGCAGCAGCTATACGATTGAGTAATCGAAAAGCTATAGTTTTGGTGTCTTCCTATAAAGAAAGTAGTGAGCTTAAACACAGTCTTACAAGAGCCTACAAGAGATTTCACATTTGTGTATATAGGCTACATGCAGTCCATCCTGCAGTCAATACTACATTACCGTCGTAGATTAGACTGTGACAAGAATGAAGGGTTCGTCTGCAAAATTCACTTCACAATTCGTTTCTTTTATTTCTAGGAAGAACAGTCATACTCTTCTTCTGAGAAGAACAGTCAGACTCTTCTTCTGAGAAGAACAGTCAGACTCTTCTTCTGAGAAGAAAATTGATAGCAATGAAGAAAATTTCTACAGCCAATTTCTGAGACGGTTCCGAAATCATAGCATAAAGGTAAAAATGGAGCACACTATGTTCTTCAACCAGTAGAGTAGAGTTGATACTTCCCATTCAGTGACTTAGTTTTAAGTAAATAAGTGAGTTTACAACATGTTTTTTTTTTTAGTTATCAGACACAGTGCTTACACGCTATAAGCTTGTAATCGAGGGGTCTCTGGTTCAAAATTAGGCAGCAGATCTTCTCAGTGCCACGTCCCTGGAAGTACTGCAGTCAACCTGTTCCTAAGGTTCTTACTCAAGATAACAGGGTCTAATCTAGAACAGCAAGGCATCTGAAGGCAGTCTGTTCAGTAGAATAAGGGTTCTTGTTATGTAAATTACATGTAGATTTTTTTAATTAAAGAGCCATAAAAAGTAAGTGTTCTTTGAAAACCAGGTATCTTTAGAACTATTTACACAAAAAGCACACTTCTATCATCATAATTCAAGCGGCTGCATCCAATTGGCGGACCCTTGAAAGGCTGTGATTAAAGGTATTAAATTAGATGAAGTGTCATTTTAATAATTCTTGTAAATAAAATTTGATAGCAATGAACATTTGAGACGGCTCCTAAAGGGACCGTCAACAAAATTCGTTTCAAAACTAAGGTATCATCTCACAAATTTGTTTGATAACTTGGTTTCATTTTTATCAAATTTCATTTAGCTACCATTACAATAAAGACATATTATGCAGATTACTGAACGAAACATTCCACGACTAATCTCAGCCAATCATGCGTACTTGCTAAAATGCTCTATAATATACATTTCTAATGGTTTGGCCTGTTCAACTGTCTTAACGCCGGTATAGTATTATTAATAGTTACTAAGTGATGGTATAATGTGAAGCGGATTAACGCAAATTTTTTAAACAAACCCTTAGCCATCTAAAGGACTTTTCTATATATGCACAATAATCGTAAAAAGAACCATCTCAAAAAAAATTCACTTCATTTTAGTCTACAATTAATCATTTTAATTACTTCATAATACCAAAACCACCTTTAAATACCTGCAGTAGATCTCGTTTACCGTAAGTTTTAAATACTGGCAAGAACATAAGAAATGCAATATTAAGAAAATCCCGTAATGTGATATTACGAAAAGAATTTCGTGAACGATCCCTAATTAAACAAGAAAGAATCTCAAAGAATACATTGACTAAAGAAACTTAAGCTGGACAGTGTTGTTTTAGACTTACTGAACAGAATTGGTCCAAACTCAACTTGCAATTGTATTCACGATGTAGTGATTGTACTTCACGTAGACTTTTCACTAGATTAGCAAGTTTTTTCATGGCGAAAGACAGTCCAACCTAAAGGAGAAATGTGACTTATTTTAGTAAACTACGTGGATCTATGGGGCGTAAAGGTCCAAAAAATGCGATGAGAACACGGAGGTAAGGACTGCATGTCCATGTGTACCATGTCGTCATTGAAGTTTAGGGTATGATTGGATAACATAAGTATGAAAAACAGATAGGAACCCACCACGAAATTCGTGTCCTAAATCGTACCATTTTCATCACAGAAGAAGAGTCTTTGAGCATACTTTATGCACAAAGACACTCTTTATGTATGAATTTTGTGGGCGGTTCCTAAATTACAGATGAAAAAGACGGTCTCGTTTTTCCCAAATACTAGAAGCTGTCATGAAACCCCACATCACTATCTAACAGTTGAATTATATTGTGCGTTTAACCTTTTACCCCAGTTTTTATTATTGTTATTATATCTCATCTCTTAAGAGGTTAAACAATAAATCAAATATAATGATATCACACATGGACCTCTTTCGCAAGTGCAATACATAAAAATGATAGCCTTCTTTATAACATATACTTACAACAGACATGTTTGGATCAGCTGCTGAATTGTCAAAGAATGGTATACTCAGTTTGCACACCTACAAAAAGCATATTGTTAAGGAATACAATGCTGAGTAAACATAAGAACAAACATGATACTTATTTCTGCACACCTTTCGACAGCGTCGTGGTATATTTTACAAGCTAAGCAGATCTTTTTATCTTTCAGGTGATTATAAGAAGTCGTTTTAAAAAGTTAGCTCTTCAAACTCATTTCATTAGCTGAATAAATAAAAAATATCTTTGAAACGAGATTTTGAGATCAAAAATCGCATTAAAATACTTGTTTTGAGAAATAACAAAGCACAACGCGTTTGCTACTTTGTTTAAAACCAAACTCACTCTCCTTATTCACTTATATTTGTATATGTGGTCGTCAATATCCAGTTTGGATTTCCTTTAAAAAGGGAATGACAAATTAAAAATCACACAAAGTAGGAAAAACTCAATCAAAATATAATAAGCAGGCAACTTTTATGATATTTATAAAACAAGAAAGTTGACTTACTTTAGTAGCAAACTGCATAGGAGTAGCAATCCCTCTTTCTTGAGTTGATTGACTAACATTAGAAAATGCTGTGTACATGACTTCGGCAAGTTCAAGGGCATTATCTGGCCATAATTCTTTTTCACCAAATTCCAATCCTCTTGCAGTATTTTCAAGCCAATCAGCTAATACGCACTAATAAAACAAGAAATCAAGTACTTGATTATTATACTACTCTTCAAAATAGCCACATCTAGTGGAAAATTATGTATATACTATCCTAGAACAAGTAGCTTGATTAATGAAGAAGTTTTTAAGAAGGTTAAGGTAAAAATTGGTCTAATGTAGTGGAATATCATACTTATGTACAGGGAGATAGTAATGTAGTTTGTAAAAAAACAGTACGATTTGAGATACAGATTAAGCTTTATTAACTTATGTTTTAAAAGAATAACGCTAGGGACTGTTCCCAGAATTTGTATGGAAATGCGTATAAATTTCAAGCCAAAAATGTGTCAGTGTGCATACTTAGTTACACAAAAACAGTTCTTTTGTGATGAATATGGTACAATTTACGATATGATCTATTTTCATATTGTTAAGAGACGGTCCACAAAATTCTTATCGTAATACGTACCATTTTCATTGCAAGAAAAGTGTTTTTGTGCATACTCAGTACGCACAAAAACACTCCTTCTGTATGAAAATTGATATGAATTTCCATATGAATTTTGTGGACGATCCCTTATCTTACCTGTCCATCAGGTAGAACAGTTAAAACAAAAGGTACAAAATCTTGTCGTAACCATGAAACTATATTCTTTGATGGTGTACTTTTAGGAATAGAAGTAAGAATCTGTTGCAATTTCTGAAAGGTGAACTTTGCTTCAAACTCACTCTATAAAAAAACCCAATCAAATTAACTATATCCATACTTAGTCTCATTTTTACCTTATAGAAGAAGTGTTTTTGTGCATACTTTGCATGCACAAAGACATTTCTTCTACAGTGTAAATGACACGAAATTTAAAGCCAATTCACAGGAAGACTCCTTGGCGATCAATGTTTTTTCACTTCGCAGTTCATCTTTGTAATGGCGTTTCTTCTTTCTTGGATAATTATAAATCAGTCATTTTATGAAAAGTAAAAGCAAGGAAATTCTAAAGGTTGGTTTACACATCATTAACGCTGGTCTGAAGAATTGAGAAAATGCAAAAATTTGGTTTTTGATTGTTTTTATTTTCTCAATCACTAGCATTCGCTCTGGTCAAGGCGTATATAAAAGCGAACGAAGTAACCTTAAGGACTAGTGGAAATCTATATCATGGTTTATACAATTTTTTAGACTACTAGTAAATTCTACTCGAGTAATATCCTAAACAAACATAAGTGCATGATTTCGTTTTGTTATTAATAAATTTTTACAGATGTTAACTTTGTGGACACTCCTTAAGGGATCGTCCACAAAATTCATACCGAAAATCGTACCATTCTCATCACAGAAAAAGTGTCTTTGTGCATACTTACACAAAGATGCTCCTTCTGTGTGAATAGTGATACGAATTTTGAGGACGGTCAATAACGTACCTGATGTCTTCTCCATATGATGATACCAGAACTAATGTTTGTATCACGAAAGCACTTGATAACTTCATCAAGCAATGACGAAGAAAGAAAAGAAGACCAAACAGCACCGCTAAAAACGAAATAGCACAATAGCAATATATAGTTTTATACGAAATTAGGGAACTGTGTATTGTACATATTAGGGTCCGTCTCAAAAATTCGCTTAACTTTGCTTCACAATTCTCTTTGTTCCTATTAATTTTCATCTTAGATGAAGTGTTATTGTGCATTCTTTGTATGTACAATAACACTTCGTCTAAGGTGAAAACGAAGAGAATTGTGAAGCGAATTTAAGCGAATTTTTGAGATGGGCCCTTATACAAGTAATATTAAATAATAATTAGAGTTTGTCTCAAAATTTCGCTTAAATTCGCTTCAAAATTCGCTTCATTTTCACCTTAGATGAAGTGTTATTGTGCATACCAAGTATGCACAATAACACTTCATCTAAGATGAAAATTAATAGGAATAAAGACTTAACTGCCTTGAAAATTGATAAGAATTTTATGGACAGTCCCTTGCATATGATCGTGCACTAAGTCACCAGGGGTAAATTTGAAACATTTTTCATTCAAAAGAGAATAGTACGGTTTCTGGAAAAAATTTAGTGAGCCGTTCCTAAATGAATTGAAGAGTGATATTTATATTTCTTATTATAACTTTCACAGGATTGACAACTGAGAGGTTAATAGTGAAATACAAACAGTAAACATAGCAAACCTGAAAAGACGAGCACCAAATGCTACTTCAAATGTAACTAATCGATTGACACCATCCAAAAGCTAAAATATAAATAAGGTTTTGTCTCAGAATTTTGCTTAAATTCGTTTCACAAATCCTCTTAGAAGAAGTGTCATTGTGCATAAAAACATTTCTTCTGAATGAAAGTTGCAGGGTTCCAACCCGGGACCTTTTCCCACAAAGCTCCAGGACTTTTCAAGGATTTCCCACTAAATCCAAGGACTTTCGAAGACTTAGGAGTTGCCAACAACGACATTATAGATTTCCAGATGCAAATAACTGAAAATAAGCAGTTCGTGTTCGTGTGTGCAGGTTTGAAAACCGTGAGAGAAAAACTAAAAAAATTCCAGGATTATTTATGACAAATCAGTAAAAATCAGGTCTTTTAAGGACATTCCAGGACTAATTTCCGATTCCAGGACTTTCCAGGAATGGTGTGAACCCTGAATTGATAGGAATGAAGCTAATGAGTCTCTAAGGATACATAGAATTTCAAAACTGGATTCATGATAACAGGGGGAGTGTTGTTGCAGAATTGTTTAGCTGCAGCATACTGAACTGTGTACTGTCTCTTAACCGAGAAAACTACTGTTACAGTATGTAGAAAAATAAATGTTAAAAATATCCTCATCATAAATAAGAACATACTGTTTGAAAAATATCTGATGACTTTGTGAAAGTTCTTGATTCGAAATTGACCTAAATAATAAACAGATAAAAAGTAAACTTGGGCTACAAGTGTTAACAATAAGAATTAAAGTACGTACAATACCTCCTGAGATGAAATGATACAATTAAGCATAGAAGTTACGTAGACAATTTCTTCGCCAAATTACAAACCAAAAGTGTGAATGAAAGAATTCGCTCCGAACAATGTGTAATTATTTCATTCACATGATATGTATTTAATTTTGTTTGAACTATAAGAAACCGCCTCAAAAATTCGCTTAGCAATTCGCTTCATTTTCATCTTAGATGAAGTGTTATTGTAACACATAAGTGTTACAATAACACTTCATCTAAGATGAAAATGAAGCGAATTACGAAGCGAATTTAAGCGAATTGTTAAGCGAATTTTTGAGACGGTCCCTAAGAAACCACCTCAAAATTCGCTTTATAATAACACATCAATCGAGGTGAAAATGAAGCAATATGTGAAGCGAATTAAAGCAAATATTTGAGACGAACCCTAAGTCGTCAGATGAATACAGTGTACACGTATAGCATTTCTAAGGCAACCATTTCAACAGTGCAAATCACTCTTATTAGGAAAAAGATCCAAATTGATTACAATATTAAATTAAATCATGGGTATGATTATGTCTATGCTCTACGCTTTACAAGTCTATGTATGTAAAACATTACTAAGAGATCGTCCGCAAAGTTCGTATGAAACTTCGTATCAATTTTTATACAGAAGGAGTATCTTTGTGCATACTTAGTATGTACAAAGGCACTTCTTATGTGATAAAAATGGTACGAATTGCGATACTAAATTTTTGGTTTGTCCATAAATTAAATTAAAAAGATAGCATTACATTCTATAACGCCCCTTCTATACCTAACATTTTAACATTTTAGTACGTTTTAGATACCAAAACGAAATATAAAAGACAAACCTTTTCTCTAGCATAGTTGAGTAGATCATAGGTAGCATTAAGTGTAGGTAGCTGTGCTTGTAAGCAACACTTAACTAAATGTTCCATGTCCTAAAATAAAATATATATTTTTATTTACTGACATGTTACATCATCTAATGAATTGTCTTATTAACTACTGTGAGTCTTTAATTGTACTTCACCCCTGAACTCTGTTAAAACAGGCTTAGCGTATTTTCTATTTTAAACACTGCAACGTATATTTAATTACGGGACTTTTAAGTGTGGTATTTATTAGAGGACAGCGTTTATTTTAAACATAAAATATGTAAAATGGCATCGATTCAAAATGATATTATATTTCTTTTAAGCTATACATTGTGAAACAATAAACTAAGCAAATAAAAAGAGAAGTGTACGCACTTCTCCTTAGATATCATACATTTTATTGAGAAAACAAACTGTTAAACTGCTCTAAAAGGGTATATTCAATTTGTTAAGACACAAATAACTACAATTTAATGCCAATATTGTTGAGACTTACTTCAGTTTTGTTTAAGCACTTTTTCAATTCTTCAATCAAACCTTCATATGTAGTTTCACCACCATGCCTTTCAGTTCCAATCAAAGCAAGCTCATCGAGTAAATGAAAGCTCTTAACTTTGTGAACAAGCTAAGAAAGAAATTTATAACAATTTCAAAGGCCATCCTTCCAAAACCAAAAAACTGGTGGAAACATTCTACGTTATTTCTGATATTACACTGATTAAGAGATCATCATAAAATTCATAACAGCATGCTATATCATGCAAAATGTAATGCTGCTATTTCTATATTTGCAGTGCTAAAATGATATTCAGCATATTATTTAGGAATGACCACAATATTCATATCGGGAATCTTACTATTTTCATCACTGAAGAATTGTTTTTATCACTCATTTTATATGAATTTTCTGGACGTTACCTTTATTTATCCATTTGTACATGTGAAACGAAAACCAATTGTTCAAAAACACATAGTGCACATACCTGTACATCTAATCCAAACATTTTTGCAAAATCTTCGGCTTCTTCAAACTTTTTCTTATGAAGAAGACGAGAAAATCGATTCTGTGGGATAGCTTCCATTAAACATCTTATCCTTACAGTGCCAACATTTAAGTATAGCTTTTCTTGCACTTCTTCCATACTAGGGATAAGATCAGTATTAGTCTTACAACTTCATTTCATATTCAAATCAAAAGAACGACAGTAAAATGTGTGAGCTTTAGGATCCCTAAGAAGCCGTCTCAAAAATTTGCTTCAGATATTCGCTTCATTCCTACCAATTTTCACTCAGATGAAGTGTTATTGTGCATACTTTGTATGCACAATTACACTTCATCTGAGGTGAATATGAAACGATTAGTGAAGCGAATTTAGGCGAATTTTTGAGACGAACCCTAAAACAACTACAATTTGAAACTCGCTCCAGTAGGGAGAAACCTCGTTCCTAGAACCTTGTGTGAAAAAGATTTCTGATGTTGCCAAATACCCAAGTATGCACAAGGACACGCATCCTGGTGTGAAAGTAGTATGGATGAAACAATATATTTTTGAAAACAAAAGGTGGAAAACATACAAAAACATTACCTACCTCATTTTCTTTTTTTTCTTTGAAGATACAGTTTATTTACAAAGTAATTTAGAGTTGAAGGCTGAAGCTTACATTAAAAATACAAACAGCAAAAACAAGAAAAATCATGCAGAGAATAGAAACTGACTGATAATACGTACAGACATGCCATACATGGTACATTACCTATCATCTAAAATCTCTGCCTCAACACCTTCTATAAGCATGATTGTGTCCTAAATGTTAGGGACCGTCTCAAAAATTCGCTTCAAATTCGCTTCAAATTCACTTAGCAATTCGCTTCATTCTCATCTTAGATGAAGTGTTATTGTAACACTTATGTGTTACAATAACACTTCATCTAA
>JAUCNQ010085893.1:0-12273 GCA_032352715.1 Bougainvillia muscus | reverse complement strand
TCACTTTGGGATGAAACTTTGCACAATTGTTAATTTATGTAAGAGATTTCCGAAAATGATGCCGGATTTCCGTAAAATCGGAAAATTTTACATTTTCCGGAAAAAAATCCGGAAATTCCGGAGTCGAGTCGAAAAATCCGCCATCTTTTATACCCAAAATGCAATTGGATGTTTTTTAGAACCTTTACCTTGACTTTCAATACAGTTATTTGATACAAAGAGGTTTTAAACAGCTTCAAAACTATTTTACCTCCGGTATTGTAAATTAACAATATTAGAGGCTAATTATGACGTCATTAGCCTACAAATGACGTCATGCCGAATTTGATTGCACTAAATGCCTCTTTATATGCTAGGTAATATTTGTGCAAAGCTTCATTAGTTCAGCATTAGGGGATCATGGTTTTCATGGTTTCAATCCTCCCCCCCAGGTTTTCAGCGGCAGAAAAAGCCTAAGGTTAATAGGGTTAAACTGTCCAAATTCTCCATGCTCAGATTAGTGTTAGTGACTTTTTTCGTTTTAAAGATGGCATGCTTCCGTGTTCGAGATATCGGGAGTTGTCAAGAAACTGGATTACAGTCCGCAAACTCGATCCCAGCACCTTTTGCCTTTCACAGAAAAGAACGTCAAAAATCGTCAGAAAGAGATTAAAGGCTCTGGGGACAAAGTTAGCTACAGTTAACTGCCACTATCTCGAACACGCGCGATCTCGAATCGATCCTTCGGTCCCTTGGCCATTATCGACTTATTGGGAATTGACTGTATTGATGTAAACTGAACTTCCAAAACAACCATTTCCGACAATTTTAAATCATACCATTCGCTTTTAAATATATTCAAATCGAAAATTTGCTCTAAACACACAAAATCTTGCAGAGAATTCGAGATAACGAGAGAAGAACGGACACGTGACTAGAAAATTTGTTCGAGATAGCCAAAAGTTCGAGATACGGAGTGTTTTTGTCAAAGTGAGTTCGTAATGACAATAAGGGACCGATGGATTTGTTCGAGATATCGGCTATAGTAGCAACGGGCTTAATATATTAATTTATTTGTTAGTTTTATGTGAATTCATTATGTAGTACAGTAATGATCCGCTATTATGTCAAGAAACTGGATTACAATCACACACGCTTTTTCTTTTACAGTCGACTCTCGATATCTCGACCTCTCCAGGGACCGGAAAAATAGTTGGGAGATATAGAGAGATATCGAGTGCGTGAAGTGACTGCGTAATATGACCAAGGGACCGACGGATTTGTTCGAGATATCGAAATTAGACTCTATAAGCACCACGTCTATAAGCACCGGAAGCTTAGATTCGACCAAATTTAAGCTGCGTAAGCACTAGTCAGCCTCAGTAAAAATTCCACGATGCTTATAAAAAAGCGTGTAGTACACCGACAAGATCAAATCATGGTATAAGAAGTCTTAAGTGACAAGAAGAAATTCGTAGACTAAAGTGGATTGAGTCTTCCAAAGAAGTTAATTTCAAGGTTTTTTCGAAAAGGGCAAAAGGTGCTGGGATCGAGTTTGTCCCAAACCGAAAAGAGCCACCATTCCTATTTGGCCAAGGTAGATGGTTGTTGGTTTTTTAGACCAGTTATTAATGATAGTGTCATAGTTTGGACGACTGTAAAAAGTTGTAAACTTTTCTGTCTGTGATACTCACAAAACGCAGTACCATACTCATGAAACGCAATACCAATATCTCCTATAGAAAATTTGAAATGATATGTGTAAACCTTAAGCGTAACTTATTGGTATAAATTTTTGGCGGGTGCTAATTTTTGCGAGTGGCGTTTTGACTGCATTTGGCGCGTATTTATCTGTGCGACTTCAATATTTTTGAAGAAAATGCGGGTACTTATTTTTTGCGAATTTGACATTTTTATAAAAAAATGTGTTGATTTAGCTATTAAATCCAGTGTTTTATAGAAAATAAAGCAAGAAGGCATTAAAGGAGAAGAATAAATTTTTTGCCGGTATTTATTTTTACGTATCGCTAGCATCGCAACATTTTGCGGGTACAGTCCAAACCCGCTAAGTGGGACAAAAAATCCGTCCCACTTAACGGGGGTCCCACTTAAGCGAACAATTCTTTTGTTTATTGTTTCAAGGTGTTATATGTTAGTTACGTAATGAAAAAATGAGTTACACAACCGACGTTAGCATACTATTAACATGTGCTATATCTACACAACCGACGTTAGCATAACATTAACATATGCTGAAGGTCGGCCTTCTTCTGTTTCTATTGTTTTATCCGTCCCAAGGGACTGCTGTACGCGTACAGTAAGCATTTTCGTAGTCCAACATACGTTTAAGGTTTACAAATAATTGCGGATTTTCTACCGGAGTTGGTTTTGTGTTTTTATATCACGAAGTAAGGAACAGAAAAGAAGTAAGACACTCCTTCAGTATGAACATTGAGACGATTTACCATACGAATTTTGTGGACGGTCCCTACTCGACTCTCCTTAAAGATAAACTCATTTGATAATTATTCATACAGTTTTATTGCTTTACTAAGATTTATTCATGGGGTTGCTTAAGCTCATTCGGTAGAATCGAGTTAGCTACACGGTTCATACTATGTTCTAGGGTTAGCCCAAGAAATATTGTCATAATTCCATCGCATATAAGACGATTATACTTGAGGAACAGTCCACAAACTTCGTAGGTAAATTCGTATCAAATTCGTTCAGAAGAAGTGTCTTTGTGCATACTTCATTTACACAAAAAGGCCGTATGCATAAAGACCCTTCTTCTTTGATGAAAAAAGTACGATTTGCTAACGAACTTTAACACAACCTTAAATGAAATCTTTTAACAAGAAAAATATTTTATCCAAAATTACTTGTTACAAAACTGATGTTAAAAAAATTCAACTTTCTAGAAAACGAAATAAATTAACATTACAGCTAAACCCTTGTGTGGGTTCGTCTCAAAAAATCACTTAACAAATTTGAATCATTCTTATCATTATCATTAGCGAATCTACGACGGCAACGGCTACTGGAACGCAAAAATGCACTAAGGTAAATACGGCGGTACCGTCGTAGATTAGACTGTGCGTAAGCTCCCTAATTTTAATTCTGAACAACACGACACTTCTGATGAGATGAAAATAAACGTTTTGCAAAGGGAAAAATTGAGACGAAACCTAATATAATAATATAAATAAACACCACAGGTCAAAGCTCAAGCTGTTCAATCTGTTTAGAGTATGAGAATTCTCCCAAATCACGGTTTCGCAGAGGAAGTTTCCCAATTCGGAATGTTTACATTATGCAAAAAGTTGCATAATAGCCTATAATAAAAATGGAAGTTCTATAACACTTAGAGACTAAGTAGGAATCATTTTCTTTAAAACGTCAAAAACACCTTAGATGATTAAGTCTTTCATGCATGAATTCGTAAAATGGTCGCACATAATTAAACAATTCTGCAGGATTGTTTAAGTATGTGTGACCATATACAAAAAATCGAACGGCACGAATCTAACGAATCCTGATAACTTGTTTTGGTTTTTCACATGTTCATTTATATCTTCTTAGTGCTTTGATGTTCGAATCATTTTTCCCCTAAAGTAGGACATGGAGGAAAAGGAGAGGGGGACAGGGGGAGGTTAAAAGTGAGAGGATGAGTAATCTTAGATGATACGTTCGATATGTAACACAAATATTTTAATGAACTTCGGAGAATCCTCACATATCATTTGTACGACTGTTCGATAATATAACCATATACCGTAATTATTCGATTAAGCGCCGCACTTAAAATCAAGCGCCGCCCTCGAATAAGTGCCGCATTACACTACGGTATATGCTGCTTATTTAAAATTTCTATCCTTAGTGTGGCCACTTATTTTTTAAATGTCTGAGAAAACTTCAATAGCAAGGAATAGTAAAGCAAACATTTCGACTAACCTACTGAACAGTAATTTGAAAGCTTTAAATTTCTATATAACGGTTTGACATAACATTTAGCAACATATGAATATATAAAAATGGATTAAGCGCCGCCCTCAATTAATCCCCGCACCAAAAATATGTTTCCAAAAAATATTCGCTACGGCGCTTAAATCAAATAATTACGGTAAACCCTCAAGGGAAATTCATTATTATTCGATAATAGACAAAAGTGTTTGCTGTCTACAAACGAAATACGGTTACAAGCAAGTGCAAGATTTCTTTAGGTTTCTCTCCTATAAATATCTTGTACGTCCTTGTACGTTTAGACTACCCAGATGGCAAGTGCTAAGCTATCAGCGATAATTTTTGATGTCTTAAATATTTGCGTTTACTAATTCGCTTCATTCCTATCAATTTTCATTCAGAAAAGTGTCTTTGTCCACAATGACACTTTATCTGAGATGTAAACGAAACGATTCGTAAAAGGAATTAACCCTTTAATGTTAAAAAACGCTTTAGTGGTACATGCTTTAACAATCCTGCAACAAATGTTGCAGGATTGTTTAAGTATGTGTGACCATTTTACAACATCATGCATTAAAGGGTTAAAACGGATTTTTGAGAGAAAAAAAATTAAACAAATAAAGCCCAAACATTATAACCAAAAATCAAGACCAGCGCCATTTAACATAATTGGTAACAACCTTCGAACAATAAAATCTAGGTAGCAATTCAGAGTAAAACTCCAGATTTCAGCAGGTTGTGTGATAAAATCCTTAATGGATAACATAAACCTATCATGCAGTTAACATCAACATAAAGTCAAAGAAGCCTAACTGGGAAAATGCATTAAAATAGAGAACGGTAGCAGTTTCTTTGAAAAGTGAAGTAATACTTCATCCCAACAAAACAAAGAAAAAACCATTAAATGCATGTTGCAAAATGGTCACACACACTGTAACAATCTTGCAGCATATGTTGCAGGATTTTTAAATTGTGTGTGTTACCATTTTTGTCTCGGTGAATGTCTGTGTATAAAATGTCGAATTTGCACAGTCAATATTACTAGGCAAGGGACCGTCCTTAAAATTCGTATAGAGAATAGTAGCATTTTCATCACAGAAGAAGTGTCTGCGAATAGAAAGTATGTATAAAGAAACTTCTTCTTCATAAGGGGCCGTCTCAAAAATTCGCTTAAATTCGCTTCATTTTCACCTTAGATGAAGATTATTAGGAATGAAGCGAATTGTGAAGCGAATTTAAGCGAATTTTTGAGACGGACCCAAAAAGTTGATACGCATTTCTTTACAAATTTTGTGGACGGTCCCTAATGTTTTACTCAACTATATCTTCGTCCGAGGAAACAATAATCACTGCGGCTTCAACATCCAAAGCAGATTTACCAATCATATAACGTTTATTTATAATATCTTCGGCAAGACTTTTTCCCTCAGTTTCCATTTTTAAATATGAAACAACTTTATCAACAAGTGTCCCGGTAACTGATCGACAAATCTCCTCCGTGTCACCTTTTGCGTCTAGCTCATCAAGATATTGAGCTCTACGAGCTCGAAGTAAAGCTTCATATTTTACATTCAATTTTTTAAACGTTCCTCGAAGTTCTTTGATTTTGTCTTTTCTTGCTGGTTTTTTCTGCGCACGGTGTAGCTTTTTGACTTGTATTTTACGTTGTCTGCGCAACTTCATGCAAGCCTCATCAAACCAAGGCTTTTCATTCTTTGGTGTGCGAGGTATATTTGTTGCTTTTTTAATAGTAACAGGAGAACATTTTGAAGACGTGTTAGTAGAATCCGATATGCAACATGTCGAAGATTGATTTGTTTGTGTTGTTGATTTTAAAGAAGAAACGTACTTATTGGTTGTCTTGGATTTACAGCTGCTTGTAGTAATTTTCTTTTTCTTTTTCTTATTATTGGAGTTGATACTTACCGTTGATCGAGTTGAGGTCATAAACGTATTAATTGAAGTCACTGGAACTACAGTTGGAAAATAGTGAATGTGAGATGGTGAAACATGCTGAATAACTGGAGTGTGTGGGAATACAACAGGTGTTTCCTTAGTTGATAGTTGGAATGGACTAACAGGTATCCGTGAATTGATAAAAGCCATTTGCGACTGAGGCTGCATATATTGAAGCATGCTTGAAGCTAATAAAGTAGCAGTAAGCTTACTCTTTTTAAACTGGGTCACAGATTCTTCACCAGCTCGTATTAACATTTCTCTCACTCTAAGCTTGCGGTCTGAAGATGGAGATCGTCTATCTTTACTATTGCTACGAGTGTGGCTACGGTTTCTCCTATATGGGGATCTTAGTGGTGATTTTTCTTTACTATTGTGTCCTTTTCTTTTGGAAACATCTCGTTCCCTGCTTTTAGATCTATCCTTACAGGACCTTTCTTTTTGTTTTGTTTTGTTGTTTGGCTCTTCACCAGGGGCATTCTCATCGATGTAAATTATATCTGCTGATTTCTTGACTATGTTATCATAGGAATTACTAGAGCTCTTAGTAACATTTGAGATATTATTTAGAATTCCAGATAAACCTCTATTTGGAATGTTTCTATTAGTGCTTCTACTTTCCCCCACTTGCCCATCGGAAGAATGATTGTTTTGATGAAGGACACTGCTATTTGAATTTAAGTGACTCGTCTTATTATCGATATCAGAACGATGTTGTTCAGGATAGTTCTTTTCTTTATTTTTACGATCATTTCGACTGTCAGTTGAATTATGGTCGGTACTGATGCGCTCATCATCACCAATAGTTTTACTTTGGTCGTTAGAGCTATACTGAAATCGTTCTTGCTTTGAATAAGCACATTGGCGACCACTAAGGTCATGATTACCAGACACACCACACTCGTTGGATTCGTGATAAACTTGCTCGCCAGGACGTACTGTACCGACCACGGTTTTAGGAGACTTATCAAATCGATCGTTAAGTGTTGCAGAAGAACTGAACGCTTTTGGTTTTTCACTTCCTTTAATTGGATCTGGATTGTATTCATTCAAATGCTGGCCGTCTGTAAGGTATACTTGGTTGCTAACATATTGTTCCGGTAGATATTCTGTTTCGTATTGTCTACTTTTCGATGCACGTCGAAATGATGACAAATCGACTACTGACTCGTAAGATCTGGTCTGTCTTATTTCATCAAAGGCAATGTTCGGTTCTCTGATAGAAGAATCACAATAAGAATTGTCAAAATCTTCGTGAGACAATCTCCTATGTTGCCGCTCATCAAAATCTTCATGGGATGTTCCCGTCTGTTGCCGATCATCGAAATCTTCGCGAGATGTTCTCTTCCGTTGCCGTTCGTCAAAATCTGCACGATAAGTTCTCTCATGTTGTCTATCATCCAAATCTTCGTGAAATGTTCCCTTCTGTTGCCGATCATCCAAATCTTCGTAAGATGTTCCCTTTTGCTGCCGATCGTACAATTCTTCGTGAGATGTCCTCTTCTGTTGCCGATCATCGCCATCTTCGTAAGATGTTCTCGTCTGTTGCTGATCATCGAAATCTTCGCGAAATGTTCTCTTCGGTTTCCGATCATGAAAATCTTCGTGAGACTTTCTCTTGTGATGCCCATCATCAAAATCTTGATAAGAGGTTCTCATCTGTTGCCGATCATCGATATCTTCGCGAGATGTTCTCTTCGGTTTCCGATCACCAAAATCTTCGTGAGACGTTCTCTCCTGATACCGATTATCAAAATCTTGGTAAGATGTTCTCGTCTGTTGCCGATCATCGAACTCTTCGCGAGATATTCTCTTCGGTTTCCGATCATCAAAATCTTCGCGAGACGTTCTCTCCTGCTGCCGATCATCAAAATCTTGGTAAGATGTTCTCGTCTGTTGCCGATCATCGAAATCTTCGCGAGATGTTCTCTCCGGTTGCCGATTATCAAAATCTTCGTAAGATCTTCTCGTGTGTTGCCGATCCTCGGAATCTTTGTAAGATGTTCTCTTCTGATGCCGATCATCGAAATCTTTGTAAGATTTTCTCTTCTGATGTCGATCATCGAAATCTTTGTCAGATGATCTCTTTTGTTGCCGATCATCGAAATCTTGGTAATCATCGACATCTTCATGTGCTGGGTACAAATCATGTTGCTCAATTCCTCGCGATCTTTCATAAGTAATTCGATTATCATTATAGTTGTCATCACGATTATAACCTACGTCTTTTTTCTCTTGGTGGTTAACATCAAAAAGCGTTTCAGGACGAGGATTTCGAGGGCTGTAACGATCTTCTTCGTATCGGCGATCGTTTTCGTTCAAGATATTGGAATGTCTTTCATGATAACCATGGTGGAAACTTTGACCAATTTCATTTGGAAAATTGTTATCATCAAGAAACCTATCTGAAGGAGAAATAACACCGTAGGAGTTATCATCTCTTAATCTTACCGAATCCCAGTCTCTCGCACGATCATTTTCATTTACATAGCTTAGAGGACTACAAACAACCTGGTCTCGTTCAATCTGGTAGTAATCGTCGTATCGGTTACTGTCCGGTCTGATGTAAGAATAGTCACGCTCAACGTCTTGAGGATTAATGTGAGAGTCGTAAGGTCGTCGTTCATAATCATTAGCTGATGACCTGTACACGTCTGGGTAAAAAACATCGTGCTTATGTTCATCATGATCAAAGTCTGTCCTTTGATCTATGTAATCACTCCTTTCAAAATATATCTGTTCTTCCCCACGGATTGTACCATCATAATAATCAGCTTCTTCATCGCTTCTATTATGACTATTATATTGTTTGCAAACGTTATCATCACGATCCTCTGACATTCTTGAATGACGAGAGTCTTCACGGGTCCTACTGTCCAGATACCGGTCATTACATTTACTTTTGTACCTGTGCTCGAATGTTGTGCTATCACGCTCCATACTTTCATCACCTGCACTTACGTTATTACCAACAAACACATGTCTCCCAATCTTACTTTGACTAGTTGATTCATAATGTTTTTCACTGTTTTTTATTGTGATTTTAACATTACCACTATCACTTTCCTTCCGGTTCCGCCTATGATCATTATTTGACAAGGTATTGCTAGAATCCCTAGGGCACTTTAGATCACTTGTGCGTATTCCACTGCTAGGAATTGTTGCGCCTAGTCGCGATTTAACGCTGGATCGTTTAACATTACGACGTGGATTGTCAGAAGACAAAAACCTTCCATTGGTCCTGTTGCGCATGTTGTTTTGTTCAGGTTTGGATGAATAACTAATAACAGTCACCCAACCAAGATCATAACTGTCTACGGTTATGTATTTTTGCTACTGATGTCTCAATACTCTTCAAATTACGTTTTAGATGAGTCTTAGTCGTTTGTCATAAATTGAGCCTTTCCCGAGCACAGCAGTTTACCAGAGATCGTTCGCACTAAAAGATAAAACCAGGAAAAAGAACATGACATGGTTCCTACAATATTTTCATAACTAAATTCGCTGACTTTTCCCTGACTTTTTCATTTTTCCTTGACTTTACCCAAACCCAAGTTGACACGACATCAGAATAACCTCAAGACAAACTTAGACCGCGCACTATTTTCACAACTAAAAGTTGTGGTGCAACTTTTCCCTGACCGGAAGAAAAGATTTCCCAGGTTTTCACCGACCAGTAGGAACCCTGCATGACTTCGAAAAATAAGTGACTATCCACAATTAGAATATTTAACACTACAGTGTCATACAAGGATGCATTTTTTGCCATGGAATATTTTAGACAGACAAACAAACTATATGTGCACAAAGATATTTCTTTTGTATGAAAATTATTGATGCGTATTGACATTGACTAAAAAGTTATTAAAGTAGTAAAAATTGTTATTTTTAAGCGGATTCAAGGAAACGAACATAAAAAGACGTCAATTAGTCTATTCTGGTTCGCGGACGGTGAGGGAACATGCTCCATCCTAGCAATTTTTAAAAGTTTAACAAATGCTTGTTAGCCTTTACTAATTATGTCGAATCTTGGAGCTCTGGCTTCGCATATCGCTTCTACAGCCTGGTTAAACTAGTTATCGAGTTATAAATTGCGAAACTAACAACTGGAGAGCCACAAGCTTAACGTTTTTGTTTTCAATGATCTAAATTGATACGAATTTGGTGGACGGTCCGTTAATAACTTACCTATTAAGAATTGTATCACTTTTAACAAGTCGTTCGTGGCGTTTTTACATACGTTCGTTCACGTTACTTTTATCTAAACTAAAAAGTATACACTACAATAATAACAAAATTCGTAGGGAGTTCGTAGTTCCTACAAATTCACTTCGCATGCCTGCATAGAAGTAAATATCCTCCGTATAGGTAATTATCGATATATATTCAAATTGCTTTTTAACACAAATATTCACACTAGAACTGATTTAGATCCTTGGCATGTGTTTATCGGGGTCAAATTACATTAAAATAAACATCACATATAAAAAACAACATATAGAATTTCAAGTCTTGTATTATTGTTTTAACTTAATAGTGCAGACCTAAGCCTCTTTGACTGTGTAAATAACAGAAACAGCATTTACTCAAACTTTGCAGACCCAAGCCTCTTGAGTTTGAAATGAACAAGAACAATTCATTGCAGACTCCAGTCTCTTGATTTTTAAATGCTCAGAAATTACATTCACTCAAACATTGCAGATTCTAGCCTTCTGCCTGTATATGAACAAAAACATAACATGGGATAACCAAGTCACTTGATTAAACGATCAAAAACAACATTCTGAAATCGCTAAATTTTAGACTTTTAAGACAAGCGTGACTTTTGAAAATAACAACCTTCCGTCCACAAAATTTGTTTGGTGAATCATACCAGTTTCATCACAGAAGAAGCGCCTTTGTGCATACCTTTGTGCATACATGCACGAAGACACTCTTTCTGTACGAAAATTAACATGATTTCCACACGAATTTTGTGGACAGTTCCTTACCGATAGGTAAGGTATTATTTTATATGCTGCACGTCAGAAATATTTACTGATCCCATCCCCAACAACGTCTTGACCCTATTAGCACCGAGGGGGGGGGGGGAGGTACTGAAAAATCGCGATTTCTGGACAAAATGATGACGTCATCATAAGATATCAATGACGTAATAACAAATCTGACCACACCCGAATTCATATTGTGTCGGGTAACAACTGTGCAAAGTTTCAAGTCTCTGGCATTTACCGTTCAGGGTTTTCAGCGGCAGAAAAAACCCCGGTGCTAATAGGGTTAGACCGTTGTCACATTCTTTGTTCTTCTGAGATGAAATTTAATGATTTGTGAAATGCAATCTTGAAACAAAATATATTAAAATAAGGAAGCGCCCACGAAAATTCGTATCAATTTTCATACAGAAGTAGTGTCTTGCATACTTAGCACCAGGACACTTCTCCTGTAGTAAAAATGGTACGAATTGCGATGCGAACTTTGTGGATGGTCCCAGAAAGATTTGAGTATTTACTCTATTTGACTATTTAGTCGCAGGTAAAACAAACCACACAAACAATGTTCTACACATATTAAATAAAAAATTGTTATGCGGATTCTGTAATTTTGATCTTACCATTATTAGTAAAACCAAGGTTACATAGAAGATCTTGTACAAACTACCTAAATATGAGAAAAAACAGGTGTTAGCATGAACAATACTCTACCTTGTGGCATTTAAGGCAGTCGAAGTGTTTTATATGAAAAAGCCCTAGTCTAAGACAGAAATTCGTATCGTCTGTTTATTCTTAGTATACAGTTATATTCGCGCACAGTTCAAGTGAAAACATACAGAAACAGGTATGAATCATATGACACATGCGCAAAGATACTTCTTTCCTTACTATTTCTAAAACAAATTTTGAGGAAAATACCTATCTTCAACTGAATGAAAAGTTACGTTTCCCTTAAACGATTTTATCAAATAACCTGCTGAAATCTGGAGCCAGGTTGTTTGATAAAATCCGTAAGATAAAACATAATTTTTTATGCAGTGTCTTGATCCAAAAGTAAAATGATGTTTAGCAATAGAATATAAAAGGTTTAGAACATAAGAAACCGTGAACAAAATACGTATCAAAAACTGTACCATTTTCATCACAAAAATCACATGCTAACTAGCATGTGATTCTGTGATGATAATGGTACCGTTTTGGTGCATAGGCATATTTATGATAATACGGTTTTGTTGAGGGCAGTTTATCACTTCGTAAGTCAAACCCAACAAAAATTGATAAAGTAGAAACGTAAGAGACCGTCTCAAAAATTCGCTTCAAATTTGCTTAGCAATTCGCTTCATTTTCATCTTAGATGAAGTGTTATTGTAACACATAAGTGTTA
>JAUCNQ010085782.1:0-12274 GCA_032352715.1 Bougainvillia muscus | reverse complement strand
GTTCGCCTGAAAATAAAAGCTTAAAATACCTAGATAAACTAGTCAGTAACTGCCACCACTTTATCAACAAAGGGGAACTACAACCCACTAATATGCTAACTCTGAATAATCTTTACGTCCTTAATGCGTGTAAACATATGTATGATATTCTAAAGGGAAACTTAAATAGCCGATTAACTAACCAATTTAAGCAAATTAATTCTGTTCATAATCATAATACCAGACTATCAGAGGAAGGAGTTTTCACTCCACACAGAACTAACAGAAATTTTCCCCTTTCGTATCACGGATCTCGCTACTGGAATTTGTATAGTCATCTTTCCAAGGATTGTCATACGCAACCTTCCTTTTCTCAAAAACTAAAGAAATCACTCTTACGGTCATAATACTTAGATCTTGCTCACCACGAACCGTAGGGACAGTCCGCAAGATTTGTATTTTGCTTAGGGCCGTTTCCATTGCATAGAGGGAGTCCTTCTGCATACATAGTATGTGCGGGGACGCTCTCTCTGTATAGGGGATGGTGTGGACTCGCATGCGGGTTTCGTGGACTACCACTCTATCTCTTGTTATTAGAAAACCATCACTTGAAGCTTGCACAACGCTAAGTATCTACCACTTTGCTTTGCCAAGCAACATTAGCTGCTAATTTGTTTTTAACCTATATAAAAAAAAGAAAGATATGAAGATCGGATCTACCTTGAAGACTCACTCCCTTTATTGCGTGACAGGTCTCTGAGGTGAATCCCTAGAAAAATGAAAATGGAGGACACCATATATGCAATCGTTTAGAAGAGAGAGAATTCTACAAAGATAACATATGTTGAAAAAAACTGTATGTATCTTGTATTCCAAAGTATTTTATGGTCTTTTAGTTTGGGTTTGTAGTGAAAAAACACCTATGTTTTTGTCAGTTTAAAACTGATAAGTAAATGAAACAAATATCTAAAACAAACAAGACATCTCCTAACTTAGGGATCGTCTCAAAACTTTGCTTAATAAATTCGCCTCATTGCTGTCAGTTTTCATCTCATATGCTTTGTATGCACAATAACACTTCATCTGAGGTGAAAATGAAGCGATTTGTGAAACGAATTTAAGCAAATTTTTGAGACGAACACTTAGGGACCTTCCACAATATTTGTATGGAAATTCGCATCAGTTTTCATACAGAAGGGGTATTTTTGTGCATGAAAATGGTTTGTATTACGATACAAATTTTGTGGACGATCCCTTGCATTCCTTTTATTTTGCTTGATTATTATTAAACTTAGTTAAAGTTAATCCTGTATTCTCTTAGTAACATGGAAGAAGTTGATAACAAAGTTAGTGGAAATCCTTTGTTGCATAAAATCTGTACTGGATATGTTGGTTGTGTACTTTGTATCCTAGGGCTGATTGGTAATATCCTCTCAATTGTTGTTTGGAGAAGAATTAATCGTAAACGCTCTGATTCTAGTAAAAGTGCTGGTATATATCTCATTACATTAGCAATTGTTGATAGTGGTTTATTGTTGTTGTTTTTATCTACTGAAAGTATTCAACAATTATATGATTCAATTTTGAGTTATGGAAGCTACGAATTCTTTTATAGTTATATTGGATTTCCTATGTATTTTTTTTTCGTTGTTTCCAGTATATGGATGATAATCTGTATAACATATAACCGTTTTGTTGCTGTTATTTTACCCCATCACGCACCACGATTGAATTCATTGAGAATAACTTTCACATTAATTGCTGCTGTATTGTCTTTCTCATTTATGATTAATGTACCACACTTCTTCAATTTTCAACCAAAGGTAAATGCATCAGGTTTCGAACCAACAACATATGGTGCATCAAAGCAAGCACATTTGTATGATTTCTGGATGCATTGTATGATATTGGTATTGATACCGTGGATTATTATTTTTGCATTGAATACTGCCATCATTCACAAGTTGTTGACGAAAGAAAAGCTTCATATAGCTATCAAAGGTGAAAAGAAGAGAGAACGTCAAACTACAATTATGCTCATGACTGTAACCATAACGTTTCTTGTATTTTTACTTTGGCAATGTCTCACGCAGTGTTTTTGGATGCTGGGATTTGGTAAAGATAGCAAGCATGTATGGTTTAACGTAGATAGTGCTTATGGTCCTGCTAGGCTTGGTGTTGTGCTAAATTCGTCAGTTAATTTTATATTGTATTGTCTATCTGGATCCATGTTTCGGAAGGAGCTGTTTAAAATGTTCAATGTTTGTTGTGGAAGAAATTATACAAGATTCCGTGACTCTTCAACGTTATCTTCTAGTTCAACCAGATCTTCACCACTTTCTATAAAATTTGATGAAAGTAAAAATGCTGTTATATCCCCTGTTAATACTGAGGTAAGCTTGAGCAAATCGGTTCCTTGCAGCAATTGAACCTTCATAATGTTAATATCTTATACAACACTAAATTTGTTTAAAAATTTTGTTTGATTCTTTGTAGATTAAGTTTGAGACCAATAATGTTATAAAGCTCAGGGTCTTATCTAGAATAGGAGGGAAGCGGCCAATCAGTTTAGGTTAACTTTTTGTATAAAAGTACCTATTCTTCAAAGTTTTAGGGTTCGTCTCAAAAATTCGCTTCATAAATTCGCTTCATTCCTGTCAATTTTCATCTCAGATAAAAATGAAGCGATTTGTGAAGCGAATTTAAGCGAATTTTTGAGACGAGCCCTTAGGTCTCATTTACATATTTTATATTGACTATCATTCCTGACCTCTGATCTGAACATTTAGTCTACAACTGCAAGATTCTATCTAAAGTTAAAAGTTTGTACAAAAGAGCATAGATCTACTTGTTTTAGATGCTCATCACTCATTAGATACCTTCAGCTCACAGAATATCTAGTGAATTGATGCTGAGCTTCGTAGTGGTAATAGCCTTGCTCGGGGCTGGATTTTTACAACTAAACATGGTTTAAACTGCATTTCCTATATTGGTCGGAACTTTGAGACTAGCTCTCTCTCATCCCTTGTAAATACTGCGCATTATTCTGTCACCAGCTTTAGTGCCAAGGTCAAATCATTACTACTGGACTTAAACTGTAGGTAATGTCTGTGTGCAAAGTACGTCACCAACCTATAGTTTATATTAACTTTAATACTAATGAACTTAGTCGATTTTAATTAGCCAAAACTAGGTTAACTAAACTCTCATCTATCATGCGTTTGATCGACGAGAAATGGTTTTAATTTTTTAACTCTTAGAATTTTTATCTTATTTTACGAAATTAATTATTGTATATTATCGACTTTTTAAATGAATGAATGAATGAATGAATGAATGAATGAATGAATGAATGAATGAATAACTCAAAGGGCAGAATCTGATTGACGGACCCTTGAAAGGCTTAAACTAGGACCTGTAAATGAATAACTGGATCTTGACCTAGTCAGATCATCGCGAATACTTATATTTCTGAGATAGACATAAATGAAACATTGTTTAATAAGATGAACATGTTCTTTCTCATAAGTATACTTTTTAATTATAGTTTATATCACTTATACATTGGTTTTATATATTTTATATCTTGTTTATTATATATATTGATTCAAATTTTGAAATACTTTCTAAAAATCTGCATATACACATCACCTTAAGGACCTTAAACAAAATTCGTATGGACATTCGTATCAGTTTCCATACAGAAGGAGTGAATGAACTTGGATAGAAGATCGTTTTTGCATCGGTCTTTGTAAGATATGGAGAAGTGTCTTTTTTTTGTATTCGTAATTGTATCGGTTGGCCTGTACTCAACTTACACTTTTAAGGAATTCAGTGCCACAAGTGTTGTGATAACAAATCGTTCTGTAGTAGAAATCAAACAATGATTCGTAATCATACATCGTCTGCACGTTTCTACACGTACTTTTGCCATCGTTGAATGATTTAAGGAATTATTTCAAATAAATGAATATAAAATATTTACAAAAACATATAGCGTGAACATAGAAGTGCCTTCCAAAATATTTCTTTAAAAAAAAATTGAATTTGTCGAAAAATTTAACTAATCACAGAAGTCATGACAGTTCATTTCGCCTATAGAAAGTCTCCATGTAAACTCTATACTACATAATAAAGACACTTCTTATGGATGAAAATTGATACTTTTCTCACGATTTGTATAATATTCACCTTAGAAATTAATGGTTTGTTCCTGCTACATTTACTGTATCACAGTCACTTAATGTACTTGCATAAGGGACCGTCCACAAAATTCGTATCGTTATACGAACCATTTTCATTACAGAAGCTATGTATGCACAAAAACACTCCTTCTGTATGAAAATTGATACGAATTTCAATACGAATTTTGTGGACGGTCCCTAAACTTATATCAATTTAAAGGACCCTAAATATACAACAGCAACTGCGTTTGTTCCTTCTGTCTGTAAATATTCAGAACAAATTAATTAATAACGAAATCTTATAATATTTTTACCACAGTTTATCTTACGAATTTTGTATTCCATTAATTTTAATATATTTTCTTTTTGGAACCTTTTTTCCCATTTCTTTGAAGCTCGATATGTTACATTGGGACAAATACTGATATAATGATACAAATTTCTATACCAATTTTTTGGACGCTCCATAATTGCTTTTGTCATTCTGTGGATTGAATCTGTAAATTTGGGGATACTTTATAAAGATTCACAAACAGAACGTAGCGTAACCAGGCTCGATTAAGTTATAATATATCATTAATCACTTTGTTAATTTGTATCAAAATGTGTACCATTTTCATCATGCATACTTCTAAATGAAAACTTATATAAATTCTTGTATATATTTTGTGGCTGCTTCTAACGCTGTACCTTAAATTCTTTTGTTGCTTAATAGACTTTCATTCGTGTCTGCAAATAAGTTTAGTTTTATTATATATAGATATTTGTATGATTTACTTTTGATACGAATTTATGTCAACCGTTGCAATCTGTCTTACTTTCCCCAACAGCGTTTTGTTATCTTTCATTTTCTTTTGACAGTTCCATACCTTTCAGATAATATATTGTCATAGGTGATGTTGCATACATCTGAATGTACCAACGAGAAATTTGCCCCTGTGTACATAGACTACGTTACTTCCTATACCTATAGGATGAAACACAAGTATTCTTTGTACACGAAAGTAAAAGTTATGTACTGTTAGATTGCAAAACCTGTCTATTTATTTCAACCTGTTCGTTTTAGATAATATATAAATAAAGGTTATCAATATGACATAATACGGACTATTGTAGAAATGTTTGGGAAGAAGAAAGCAAAATCACCTGCTTCTACAAGTGGCGGTGCTCGACCAAAAAGAAATGACTTGGCAGGTTTGGTAAGAATAGCCTTTAAAATTAAACTTTATGACAGAATATACTTCTACTGAGGTCATCATTTTATGACTGTAACTCGGTTTGCGGTTTGTTTTGACTATTTCTCAACCATTTTTATTAGAGAGGTATAATTATTCATATTTTAACTTACAGTAGAAGAAACTTCACTTTGATTTAATTCGTTCCCTGCAAGTTGCATTAGAAATCAGACCAGTTACTGAATTACTAACTTATATACGTTTCCCTTTAAAGTTCCATGTGAATAAAATATTTAATTCAAGCTTTCAAGGGTTACAGTCTTTGCTTTACTTTGCTTTCTAAACTTTGCTTTCTAGATGGGGATTGGTGGCCCTATGGATCAAGATAGCGATGATGAGGAAAGTTATCTAGCAGAACTGGCAGCATTGGAAGGAAAACCACAAACATCCAAGAAGGGAGCCAAAAAGGGTATGATGTAATGGAAGGTCCTTTATATCAAAACTGCTTAATTTTGAATAAGAATTTTGATATAGCCAACAAACATTTTGATGGCCAATCTTTCGAATTGCTTTTTCTGTTTTTTAAAATAACTCAGACTATTCATTTTCAGTGCAATTTACTGCAGTTGCTACATGTATTTTTGTCTTGTTATTTTCAGGTCCAGTAAGTATAGCAGAGATTGATCGAATGGCTGCATTAGGGATGAAAGATATAAATGATGATGATGACGACGATGAAGAATATGATGAAAATGAACTTTTGGTATGACTTTATTGTGCATGATTTGAACTTGTATTGCACATTGTTCCATTTTCATCACAGAAAAAGTGTCTTAGTGCACAAAAACACTCCTGTATGAAAATTGATATAACTTTGCATACAAATTTTGTGGACGATTCCTTTAAGCTTGGTTCCCACTGCGTGCAAACTGTGTTAACTGGTAAAATTAACGCTACTTGTTAAATTTTTTCACGCACCACCTGCTATCATTCTCTGATGTAGCTTGCCACCAGTTTAACGCCTAGTTCAATATCAATTTTTTTTGATAAATTAGTGCGGCAAAAACAGCGTTAATTCGGCGTTAATTTGAGTGCCAAAAGTTCTATGCAGGTACCAAACTTATCCCAGTGCGCGTTAAAGGGGAACTCATGTCAAAAACGTTTTTGAGCTTATATCACCTACGAAGCTTTATAACTTCGATCAGCGTAGCTTATTTTGCTATTTTTTTGCTATTTGGACCAAAAAAAAGGGTTTTTCTCTCCCTTTACGGTATCCCCAATTGGAGCAGAATTTGTGTGATATTATCCGGTATATGTGAGGTCACATGTTCATGTGCGTGAAGAAGTGCTGCTGTGAAAGAACATATATAAGATATGAATGTTGATCTATGTCGTTAAAGAATAGATAAATTTGTACTTAAAAGAAGAAAGACCACAGTTTGAGTCCATGGGGCTTCATTCGTGGCGCGGAAAAAAGAACCCAGATAATTTCAACGATGTTCAGTTTAGTCATGGAAGTTTGGATGTCCTGTCGTAAAATGTAAAAATGTTTCTTTATTAACACGCTATACACCTTTTTGTGTTTTGATATGTTTTATACTCAAGAAAAACATCTGTTTTATAATTAACTATTGTTCAAAAAGATCAAATCTGTTCCAAACATTATTTTCTGTAGCCATTACACTGTTGTGTTTATAGTATGTATGAGCATAAAACGTCACGTTACTATAGAAACATAATTGATACTTTTAGTTTAAAAAATTAAATGGCCACTTGCGTTGAAGAATATTTGTGTACAAAAAGCTCAATAACTAGCGTTTTAAAGGTTTTCAATAAAAAATATTTTACCAAGCAGTTTTTTATGGCAATTGGAGCATATGTAGCAATTCTCTAGAAAAATATTTTTTTAGACGTTAGTTCCCCTTTAACTGCGTTAAAAGTTCTGAACCTAAATCATACTGAATTAATAACGCAGTTAGCGCGCAGTGAGAACCAAGCTTTATTGTGCATGAATTGTTATTATGAAACCATGCCACTCACTACAACCTCTCATAAATGCAGCATCAATAACACCCCCTTAACACTGTGCCTCTCTCATCAGGAAGGTTTTTTACATATCTCTATAAATCATATTTTGTTCTAAGAACTCTTTTACATGAAGACTTTCTATAGGCGAAATGAACTGTCATGGCTTCTGTGATTGGTTAAATTTTTCCTTTGGAAAAATGTAACCAATCACAGAAGCCATGACAGTTCATTTTGCCCGCAACGATTTTCCATGTTAACGAGTCCTAAGATGTAATGTGGATTTAAGCTTATTTAGTATTAAATCATAGATAAGAAATCATTACCATTACCAACCGGCACTTAATCTACAGTCGAATGACTGAACCCCACTGTTCATTGGTAAGAATTCCTAGGGTTAACATTAGAGGGGGGTGTAGTAGTAGTGATAAAAAAAACCCACCTAGAATGATAGTGACAATTCATTAAGTTTTTTAGATTACATGATAGTTTTTATTTACCTTGGTCCATGACTTGGTCATTAAACGGTTAGATTTTTGTTTGTTGCTGTTGTTGTTTGAAAATTGAGCCTTATGAAAAAGATAAAGTTAAGTCAGCATTATTTATCTTACTTTCTAAATCATTCTCATTGTTAATCAACTTTAATCTCATATTAGGCTGTAATTTTTAAACAACTGGCTCCAGAAGATTTACTAATATAACAAGCAGCGGAAATATTTTCATGATTACATTCTATTAAGTAGGTAGGAACAATATTTAAGATGTTTATTCAATTTCAGGCTGAATTAGATGACATGATGTCTGATAGCGAAGATGAGGGTGAAGATCCAGAGGATGGAAACACAAAGCCAAAGGTGATTTTCTCAGTTTCCTTGCCTTCTTTAATCCAATAGATACTTATTAAGTACCTAACTTATATTGAAGTACGAAATTTATTCATATTTATAAGTAATATACTTAATTTACTTAAATTTAATCTTTTTAATCTTCATCACAGAAGAAGTGTTAATTTTGGTTTTGGCGAACTCGCCCACTAATGTGCTCGCGCATAGAATTGTCTTGTATTATATATTAGAAGTAGTGATGATTGAACCAACTTCATCCTACTGGTTTTAGATCGGAGTGCTAAGCGACAGAAAAAGTGTCTTTGTGGATATAGTATATAATATCAGTATGCGCAAAGACTCTTCCTCTGTATGAAAATCGATAAGAACCCCATACGAATTTTGTAGGCAAAGTCGCGAGTTGTTTCTTTTTTAAACCAGGAAAAGTATTTTTGGCATACAAAATATGCACACATGGTGATAGGGACATGATCTATATATAAAATCCAGTGGCATTCTTTAGGGGCTAGGAGGATTTAAATAAAACCCCTTAAACTTGAGATTAAGACCATGTTTCCACTAGACGATTATCGTAGCGTTGCGTCTCGTAATCTTATCGGATAGGGGTTCTGTTTCCAACTTGACGGTGATACTAGCTTCTGATTTTTATATTGGATAGCTGTAGCTACGCGGTGGTTCTGAAAGTGATATGCCTCATATCGGATAGCTATCACTACCGTAATATTTAATGGAAATCATGCAGCAAATGTGATAACAATATGAAAAACAACAGAAGCCCAACACGTGACTTATCTAAATAATCCTATTTTCACTTAAATATTGTAGTCATTTTCACTACGCGACGCTACGATGATCGTCTAGTGGAAACATGGTCTAAACCACATCGATCGGGGTTATGTGTATGTAAATAACTCTTATCGTGTGCTGTTTTAAACAATTTTTTAAGAAGATAATTTATAATGGACTGTCCACAAAAGTCGTATCGTAATTATTACCATGTTCATTACAGAAGAAGTGCTTTGTGCATACTATGTATGCACAAATACACTCCTTCTTTATGAAAACTGATACGAATTTCTAACATTGGTTCATTGCAGGAATCATCTGGTGCTGAAATGCTGAAATTATTACTTGATAGAAAAGAAATGTACACTGCTGCAATTTCTAATGCCACAGCAGATGGTTCTGCTTCTAAAGCAAAAAGATTTGATCGTGGTCTTAAGGTATTTTAATTGTACGCTGGAATCCCCTGTACGGGTTTATGATGAAGAAATTCCTCTTTTTATGTTAGATATTTCTGTTTTTAGGGGTCTTTTAAGGTAAATATTCCCCTTTCACTTTGTTGAAGGGTGATGAGAAATAGTACCGTCGAACACTAACGTATGCGATTTTATGTGACACTTTTGTATTGGCAAAACAAAACGATTCAAATGATATATTGTGCAATGGCGTTATTATTTAGGGTTCGTCTCAAAAATTCGCTTAAACTCGCTTAAATTCGCATCGTAATTCGCTTCATTTTCATCTTAGATGAAAATGAAGTGAATTATGAAGCGAATTGCTAAGTTAATTTAAGCGAATTTTTGAGACGGTCCCTTAGAACTAAATCTATTGTTGATTTAATTTATTTGCCCATCCCAGTACAAGTACTTATATATTTTCATTCCTAGGCATTTCGCTTTCATGGCAAATGGGAAATATTTGTTTTCTGTCTTAAATGAAGGCGATAGAATCTTTGTGCTTATATTATGAATTTCTAAAATTTGGCTTCATACACCTTCTCAAGTATAACGAGTGATAAAAAGACAGAATAAAGAATATTCTTTGGTGAAAGCTTTTGTTTTATGAATGATAATTGTGGACGATTCCTGGTATTTTTTTAGTATTAATATGAACTCTGATTTTTTTTTAAATTCCAGGAGATTGAGAATATGATAAAACGGGCTGAAAAAGGAGGTAATATCAATGAAGATGAGATACCTCCTCCAGTGGTCGTTAAAACTAGTAAACCTTTAAATAGAGAAAATCAAACGTTACCACCACCACTACAACCTAATACTGCACCAGTGGTTCCACAAGAACCGATTCAAAGAATCACTACGCCTCCTAGATCATCTTTGCCACCTAAAGAACCACTGCCAGCTGTACCAGGACGTCCTATGCTACCTACACAACCTGCTCATCAGCCTATTCCTGCTAAAAGACCTAATCTGGAAATACAGACTGTTAGTGGTGAAATTAAAAGTACTATAGGACCATCTGAAAAATTGAATGTTTTACAGGAAAGACAAAAACAGTTTAAATTAGCTGCATTGAAAATGAAACAAGCTGGTAATATAGAAGAAGCTAGGAAATATTTGACTATATCTAAAGTAAGTTTTCTTGCCTCATCAATCAACCTAATTACTGTGCTTATTATGATATGGATTGAATAACAAAATATTCTCACACCATTATGTAGATTTTCGATCATTTGAACAATGTCATCCTTGCAATTTTAAATTTGAATTTAAATGAAATCTTATCTTATAGGTGTCAGGGACTTTCACTGTGATATTGCAAAGGGCGGTTTCAGGTCGGGTGCAAGTAATCTTTTTTTCCGACTATCATTTTCACCTCAGATAAAGCGTTATTGTGCATACTTTGTATGCACAATAACACTTCATCTGAGATGAAAATTGTGTAACATTGTAAGTAACTTTGAACCAGTAAAATTAACCTTGCATTTAGTTGAGAGGGATTATCTTTTCACTGAATGTAGCAGATTTCCTTTCATTATCTTATAACTATATAAATTCTCTCGTTACTAAAATATGAATATTTAATTTGTTAATTCATGATCGATGGTTATATATATCATTTTGTATCTTCAATACAATTTTATTTTTACTTTTAACTCTTGAATTAACTGAGAAAAGTATAAGTTTGTTTTTCTATACACATGTTTAGGAACAATTCGCAAAATTTGCTTTATAAATTTGCTTCATTCCTGTCAATTTTCATCCCAGATGAAGTGTTATTGTGCATACTTTGTATGCACAATAACACTTCATCTGAGGTGAGATTGAAGCGATTTGTGAAGCGAATTGAATCGAACTTTTGAGACAAACTCTTAGAGACCATCCTCAAAATTCGTATTGCAAATTGTACAAAGGGAAATCGTACCAAGTTACATATATCTTTATGCATACTTTCTCACACAAATATTACTTCTTTTGGATTGATACGATTTGCAATAGGAAATTTGTAGACAAACCTTTGACAAGAGTAGTAAAGGTATACTTTATAAAGGTTCTACTTCAATGTAAGTATATGCTATAATTCGTAAAGTAACAAGATGCAGTTCGTTAACGTTTCCCAGGCCTTAATCTAGGCCTTTTACTCTAATATGAACCTATATATGATCTGTTGCTCTTAGATTATGATAAAAAAAAATGTCCTCATTTTAAAATTTACTCTTAAACCTTTCAAAGATAACTAGGTTTTTTGGGGGGGCTGTCTTTCATTAAATTGCCTATTCTTAAAGACACCGGACGCTGCTCTTTTTTATATTTAGCAATTCGATACTGTTATTGATGCTTATAAAAGTGGCAAAGAAGTTGATTTATCAAACATGCCTGCTCCACCCAATCGTATGTTGAAATATTTTGTTCTTTCACATTATTGCCTTGTAAGGGACCGTCCACAAAATTCGCATGTAAATTATTTTCAATTTTTATTCAGAAGAAGTGTCTTTGTACATACTTAGTATGTACAAAGACACTTCTTCTGTAATGAAAATGGTAGGTCTGCAATACGAATTTTGTGAACGATCTCCAATAAATTCTGATAATTCTTATCAGATTCCCATACAATCAACTCATGCAAATGAATGAGTAAATGAGTAAAAGATCAGGCACTAATTCAGGTCTTTTAAACGTCCGCCAATCCGACGCTGCCTCCTGAATCATGATGGTGAAAGTGCCCCTTTTATGTAAGAACTCGTTTACATGAAGGCTTTCTATAGGCGAAATGAACTGTCATGGCTTCTGTGATTGGTTAAATTTTACGTCGGAAAAATTTAACC
>JAUCNQ010085560.1:0-12275 GCA_032352715.1 Bougainvillia muscus | reverse complement strand
ACCCATTATCATACAGAAAGCTATTAGAATTAATCACTTTGAGTATGCTTTGAATCTCCATTTCAGTGCTGTGACTAAGTAAAACCATGTCCTGAATCCGCCTCTGTGTTTAAAGGTTACGTTTTGTGATACATCTGAGCCCAAATAAGGGTGAAACGCGTTGCCTGTTAGATGGAGCTGAAACTCGTGTCGTCTTTCAGAGAAGCAAGTTGAGCTGGCTTGGAGTTTGTCGTAAAATATGCTCTTGATAGCTATTAATATTTAGGCTATTAATTTCTCCAGCCAAGATATGTCTCATATCATCTTAGAATCACTTTAATGTTAAAGTTTCACCCTAAATACCACACCTTTCAAGATAACCTTGTGCCATGCATCTTATTCTACTTAGGGCCGTCAAAAAAGGGGGAGAGGCGGGAGGCACTGCCCCCCCTAACTATTAATGTCGAAATTGGTTTTATGTGGAGAAATAGACAACTATATACCTATAGTAGGCCTCTGCCCCACCACACTTTAAAATCCATTTCGACGCTCCTGCTACTAGCAGGAAGATGACTTCCCTTGACTGAATAGACCTTATGTTATCAATGTTAACATTTCTGAGAGAGACAAACCATTACCAATATAACTTGCTTTTAGCCTTATTAAGACTGGGGGTATAATGACCCCCTCCCGAATTTTTTTAATAACTTTTAAAATAACAACTGGGTTGTCTTAAAACTTTGCCACTTTGAGCATAATTTTATTTCGCATTCTATAAGAAACTTCCAAATGTTCAGGCTGCTTACTTCAAACGTTAAACATACAAACGGAACATTTCTGGAGCGAATTCCAACTGCGAAAAATCCGTTATTTTGACATCTTTTTTGCCTATAATGCTTTTGGACGTTTTTTCGGACACTTATCTTTACTTCCACATCAGTTATGTGAAAGAAATGTATTGAAAAAAGCTTTTTTGCTAATGTAAATCCGGTGTGGTATTTTCGCAATATTGAAGGCTAATTATGACGTCATTAGTCACTAAAATTGACGTCATGCCGAATTTGACCACGCCAAATGCTTCTTCGTAGGTTGGGTGACATGTGTGCAAGGTTTCATAAGTTTAGCATTAAAGGATCATGATATTCATAGGTGGGGGCCATTATCCCCCCCAGTCTTTAAGCGAGCCAAAAAAGCCCAGTATTAATCGAGTTAAACAATGTTTCTGGATCTTGTCAATGCTTTTACGCGTTGCTCAATAGGGGCGGCTTTATTTTAATACTTTCGTTTCTCTCTAATACCATAGGCGGACTCAGAACATGCTTTTCCTTAGTCAAAGCAATGGAGATTAAAAACGTGCTCAAACTCATTAATTTTTAATTGCTTTTGTATGATAATGGGTCTTTAAAGACCCATTATCATACAAAAGCTATTAAGAATTAAAACGTTTAATTCTTTATCGTGCTGTTCTGACTAGGGCTGGATCCGCAACTGAATACCTCACCTTTAAAGATAACATTATGTCAAACATCTTAGCATCACTATATAATACCACTCCTGTCAAGATAATCTTTTGTCATGCATCCAAGCTTCACTCGAATACTTTAGTTCAGCTCTAATACAACACCTTTAACGGTGACCTTATGTGATACAATTTAGTATAACTTTAATATTTAAGTTTCACTCTAATGACATACCATTCAAAATAACTTTGTTTCATGAATCGTAGCCTCTCTCTTATACCACACCTTTCTAGATAATCGTGTGCCATACATCTTAACTATACTGTAATACTTTTGTTTCACTCTAATACCTCAACTTTCAAGGTAACCTTGTGAAATACATATTAACCAGTGGCGGATCCAGCCCTAGTCAGAGCAATACGAGGAAGAACTCAACTTTTAATTCTTAATAGCCTTCTGTATGATGATGGGTCTAATAGACCCATCTTCATACAGAAAGCTATTAGAATTATTCAATTTGAATATGCTTTGAATCTCCATTACAGTGCTGTGACCAGGTAAAACCGTGTCCTGAGTCCGCCTCTGTTAATGAACTGGGAGAAACCCAGTTCTTGAATCCACCAGAGTAGGTAATACGAGTTATAGCTAGATCCTGATTTCCTAGAGTTGATGCTATTTGATAGAAAACTTTCGAGATCAGGATTTTATTCAAACTTCGTTTCCACAATAACAAAACGCTTGCCTGTTTGTAAAATTAAATTTAAAAGAATTATTCTCAGTTTTGTATAAGGTGAAAGCATCCACACATGCTTGCTTGTGTCAAAACATGCATGCGTACATGCATGCAAGCGTCCACACATGCATGTTTGTTCGATTCTCTTTCGCCAAACCCGAGAAACGAAGAAAATAACAGTGAGAGACCTCGTGTATGAAGACTTTGATTTTATTTTTTTCGATCTGCCGTGTATTTGTTCTGTTCTTGGTACCCAGCACTTATACTGCTCACTTGCCATTGCTTGCCTTGCTTGTTTTTCCGAATTTGTGCCAGGTTTCACCTAAATAAATATACCCTACATACCTTCATGCTGTTGTGAATAATTTTAAAGTTTGTCCATATTCATTTTTTCTAGTAACTTTAACGATAAAAAACACTGCATCAGTGTTGACATTTTGACGCACCGAAGATGCAAATCTCTGAAATTTTTTCTTCTTTCACACAGGCATTTCTTTTACACACACAAACACTTACTTTAAAAAAAAACCCTTTTCTTTAACAAACTCGATGGAGTGTTTTGGCAATACAAACTTTTCTTTAATACACTTCTGCTTAGATGCTTTTTATCATTAATCAAAAATATTCTTTTACTTTTCCGCTTCAGTAGATTTTAAATGACATATGTAAACATTAGATTTTATAAACGTGTCTAAAGTGACAAAAAGAAAGCCTTGAGACCTAAGATATTTTGAAATTACGATGATATGACAAGGAAGCATTTCGGAGCAGCTTTAATCCGCGAAATGTTTGAATATTTCTAATCAAGAAAATATACAACCTCGTCCCCAGGGCCTTTCGCTTTTTTACTTCTTTGATTAAAAATCGGAAGGCGCTGGGGACGAGGCTGGGAACATATTTCGTGAAATTTGCGTATTTTTAAGCAGGAACGGAAACCTGTGCAAAGATTTTATCGTGCCATCAAAGTCGTGGTCATCTAGTGCAAACTACTGCTAGTTTAGCTTGGACGGTTTATTTTGATACACAGCATCTTCAACTTCATTCTACGCTCAAGATAAGTCGATGCTTCCCTGTTGGAGTTTGAGAGCCAGAAAACTCTGCATTGAATCATCAGAAAAGATTTAGCATACTCCCTTAACCCGAGCTCAAAGATAGGTATACCTGTTACAATTTTCATTGAAAATATAAGACCGCCTACTTCTTAGTTGAAATGCTAAACTCCCAGCGGAATTAAACGCAAAGACAGTATTTTACAAAATTGCGTTATGTATGTGGCTGCGCAGGTTTCTCCCAGTTCTAAGGCCGATCGGCTTCTTGTTTCAGCCTAATACCAAACATTTCAAGATAAACTTGTGTTATACATTGAAGCGTCAATATATAGTACTTTAGGATCCTGTAGACATATAAAAAAAACCCTTGTGTCATACATCTAACTTCACTCTAATACCACGACTGGCAAGGTAACCTTGTGACATTCTAATACCACACCTGTCAAGATCACCTTGTGGCCTACACCTTAGCTTCCCTCCGATACCACACCTTTAGGAATACATCTTAGCTTCACTCTAATACTATAATTTCTTTCTGATATCGAACCTGTTAAGATAACCTTGTGTCAAACATCTTAGCGTCAATCTAACACCACTCCGTTCATGATAACGTTGTGTCAAACATCTTAGCTCCGCTCTAATTCCATAATGCTACTATTATATCTCACTTTTCAAGATAATCTTATGTCATATATCTTAGCTTCAATATATTACTTTAGTTTTATCTTAATATCAAACCTTTAAAAATAACCTCCCATCACACGTCTTAGATTTACCCTAATGCTTTATTTCGCGTAATATCAGAGGCGGATTTAGAACATGCTTTTACTTAGTCAGAGCAGTAAGTGGAGTACTGGAAGTCATTAATTTTAATTATATTATGTATGTCGCTGGGTCTCTGAAGACCCAGCGTCATACATAATATAATTAAGAATTAACAGTAATTATACACAATATACCTTGATTTCCATGATAATTCTTTTAACAAGAAATGATACTAAAAACAATTTTTATCCACAAATATTATCCACAATGTTTCAACAAAAATTCCTTATTTTTCTTGTATTTCGAATTGAATTATCAACTGATTAGAATATTCATCACAGAAGAAGTGTATTTGTGCATACTATGTATGCACAAAAACGCTCCTTCTGTATGAATATATCTATTTTTGTCAAGAAATAATTTTTTTTATCAACAATCAAATATATAGTTCTTCAATATCCCATATTTATGAATAAACTGAATATATATAGATATTTAAAAAGTGAATAACTTATATTAATAATTTTGTATCGAATTTGTAATGTATCCTTTAATAATTTTCCCAGGCAACTCACATTTAACACTCCGTGACAAAAAATGTTATCCAATAGCGTGAATTGCAGTTATCCTGCGATCAAAATAAAACAACCTGAGGTTGTTTCATGTTTTTCGATGGACAACTGTGAGTTGTGCAGTTGAATAACATGATAGTTCGGTTAATGTACACTTTTTTTTCTTTATAAGAACAAACTTTATAAGAACAGCTAAGCCCAGATTTTCCGAAAATTAAGAATATCTTCAGAAAAAAAGAAAAAAAGAAAAAAGAAAGAAAAAGAAAGTGTAATACATTACAAAGTTCTATATTATTATATGCTGAAATGTTTAAAATAAACCATCCTGTTTTTTTTAGTGATAACACTGGTCCTTGAATTTAATTCATTCTATCTCGCGCAGCAGAGAGAGTTTGGTTTGCATTCTGTCCGTCCGTCAGAAACGTTTTTACATTTTCAGCTGGAAAAGAGGTTTTATTAAGGTTTTGGTAAGGTGCTCGTTTTAAACCCATGAGAGAGCATCCGTTAATTCACAGTTTGTCACAATGAAACCATTATACATATTATAACCTATTATAAACTAATATTAAAGGAATGAGTAACACATAATTTTGGAAAAAATACTTGCTTGTAATTGCAATGATAAAAGTACCTGCTTAACGAGTATCCTTTAAGATAATTTAATAATTAATAGTGGTATTTTTGTTTTAGTGTAATATGATAAGACATATAATAGGATACAAATTACATCATTCCGGGAAGCGTCATTTTACTTTATTTTTTGACTGTTTTCTTTGAAAACGGAATAGTAGAATAGGTGAAACGATAATGACGTTTATATGCTGTCACTATTAGCGTATGACATGCCTTATTTTAAATACAAGATATATTTTTGTAGCGAAAATATACTCAGGTATTGCTTATGGCTGCTCCTTTGTAGCAAAATTTAACGTGAGTAATATGTACATGTTCAAAGTGATATATGTTCACATTCAACGAATAAATATATATTCAAGTTTAATTTTTATATTATATATGTTAAGGATTAACAATATATATGTGCAACAATAATAATATACGGTAATACTGAGCTATGGAAAAAAGTATAATTTATACTATCTGGTCTGGATTTTTACTAATTTCTCCGGTGAATCAGAAAAATTTAAAATTGGAATTAATAAAAACGTACGTACTAACAGTGAGCATAAGCGGATTTAGAACGTCTCATCTCTTTAGATAAATCATCATACTATAAGCTATTAAGAATTAGGAATTTTAGCCCTTCACTGGGATGCGCTGACTAGGGTTGGATCCGTAACTGGTAATGATTACTCGGGTGGGAACACCTTGGAATACTCTGGGAGCAGTAGTTTGGGATAATGCTATGGTAATCGAAGCGAGGGAATCCCCATGCATAAATCGAAAAGTAAGTCCATACTGCTAATACTACTAATAAATACTACTGCATTAGCGTAGAGACAGCAAAGCCGTGATCCCCATTGCGGATAATTATTGAACTCTGTCTCTGGGTTTTCAGGATGAACATAAAATTTACTTTATCAATTGTTGTAACGGCAAATATAGTTGGATCTAAAACGGATACATTATCGCAAAGTATCGAACTAGATATAGAAGTTAAAGAACTTAATAAAGTTTAATCTTGTTACAATCATCAACTAAATAAACTTTTGAGAGATCCGGAATCAAACAACACCTTTTTTTACAAATTGAAAATTGACAAAGTAATTGTAAATAATTGCTTTCCTAACACCTATCTACCCTGGACGAAGTCTATCTAGTCGTTGGATTTGTAATTAGCAAAAATAAAAATATTTTTCACATGTGTGCACCAGTCAATTCGGATCAGCTGTGTCTCTGCCGTAACTCATTTCGTTTCGGTGCTTTTGATAAGTAAGAAATGCGTGACCTAGGTGATTATTCCCCAATCGGTGAGTACTTTCTATTCTAAATTAGAATTTGTAGATATTTTTAATAATAATATTGTTTGTCCATACCACAGGGTGTTTCTGACCTATAACGTGGGGTTCCTTTGGGTTTTTCCCAAACTAGTCGTGGGGAGTAGTCCTAGTTAGTCATTGTTTTAGTACGTACGAATTAAAAATCCAATGTTTACCCAATTAAAACTTAGCTTAGCTGAATTTAGTATGCATTATCTCATCTTCATAATATCTTACCAGAGGACTTCCTTTCAATCCTTTGGATTTCCCAATAACCCTGGGTTTTTCGAACTGTGATTTTTCTAATTTACCTTTTTCGTTAAGTCCTTTTATAAATACTCTCGTGTATTCGAACTTTTTGTCAAAGGTTGATTGATAATGCAAGGAAAACGGTCCAGAATATCGCTTTTATTCAAGCAATTTTAATATTATAACTACAGTAGGAAATGATAAAATACGGACCGAGCTTCTTTGAAATTATTTGCCATGGCTCCTGACTACCATATATATGAGTGTTGAATGTGAATATAAGTAATCGTTGAATCTTCCAACATATGAAAGTTGAGCACATATATTTAATTTGTGGACATATGTTTTGTGGAATGTGCATATATTTTTGAGAAGGTGCGCATAATAAACCTTGAACTTGCACATATTAAAACATGTTGAATTTTGCTACAAATGAGTAACCATAATTGCTCAGTCGACATTATTCGGTGTTCACCTAGTTTTGGGGATTTATTGCATTCCTAACGCATCGTTTTATTATGGACTTGAACTGTGGTATACGATAACAATAAATTATAGGGTTAGTAATTGAGTTAGAAAGTTCCATTATGCTTCCAAAATACAAGGTAATTAACATCACGTTTCCTTTTTCTGGCATTACTGCAGCTAATATGAGGTGAATATAAATAGGTATGATTGATATAAAATAACATGATATCAACAGGATAGCCGTTTTAGCTGCCCTTCTGTCTGCATTTTGACCGCTTCCATTGCTTCTAGTAGCTGTAGAATTGGCTTCATGTTTCTTTAACGCTGTTATGATGACGATATATGACGTTATCAAAATACCTAGTACGACAATATTAATGAGTGCAAAAATAGCGAAGTAAAGCAAGTGATCGATACCAACGAATTGCAGAAGTGGACTCATGAATGGGATAATCCAATTTAATATGATCAGAGTGTATAGTTTTCTGTTGCTCATGTCGTATGAATTAAGTTTAGTTAAATGCAACGAACGATCATAGCCAATTAAAACTAGAGTAAATATCGAAGTTCCAATTGTGGCATATACTAAGTATTCTCTAATACGAACAATCACACAGTTAGTTTTATCAGTTGACTGCTTACATTTTGATCTGCAAATGAAGTAGCAACTGTCAAACCAGTCAGGAAATCTGATAAGGCTAGTGATGCAAGGATTTTATTTGATCTTGAATGAAGCTCTCGGTACGAATAAAGGATATACAAAACTAATCCATTCCCAAAAACAGATAAAAAAAGATATGCAGTGGCGGATCTAGCCCTAGTCAGAGCATTGCGATGGTGTAAAATAACTGTTAATTCTTAATTATATTATGTATGACGCTGGGTCTTTAGAGCCCCAGCGACATACATAATATAATTAAAATTAATGACTTTGAGTACTCCACTTACTGCTGTGACTAAGTAAAAGCATGTTCTATATCCGCCTCTGATATGATAGACAATAAAACACCAAATGAGATTTTCCATACTGTATTTTCGGAAAAAGGCAACCCTTGCTGCGTTGCAAGACATCTTTCAAATTGAATCTAAATAAAAGAGCTTTTATAGACAATGAATACACTGCTTTTGAACGTATATATATTTAACATAACTTCTGGTATTCCGAAAATGGTCCCAATGTTTATTTTCCTATTACAGTTTATAATACCAGCCATGTAAATGAGAACTAAACAGAAATATACATTAAACAGGGTATTAAAGGGGTTTATACACCTTAACCCTGTTAACCTTGGTTGGGAGGGTTATAATCCTTGAATTATGTTTGATAAATTTATAGCAATTGCTAGACAACCTTGAAACTCTGCAAGATTTAGCATAATACTATGTGACATCTCCTGATTAACTTTTTTATGTTGAGGGTACCTACCTTTATTTTGTATCCCCTTGATCATAATTAAACCTTGAGTAACTTGTATTTTCCTAAGTACAAATTCTATTGGAATGACATTTTCCATATTTGTTATTTGTTGTACGAGATTTCTAAAAAAACTTTTTCCGGAGAGGATTCCCATCGCAAAAAATGCAACCCTTAGGCCTAAAATACCTTTGAGCAGGAAGCTCCTTTACCAGATCAATTATTTGAAAACTTAAGAAATATAAATTAAATTTTATGAAGTATTAATGCAATGTTAAAAGAAACCTTTAACGCAATTAAATGTGGTAAGTTTACGACACGATAATCATTCGATGACTTTATCAGCCTAACAATGATGTTATGCCAAATTTTGCCTCATCCAGTACTTAGTTATATGCTGGGTAACACTTGTGATAAATTGATACTCACAAGAAGGAAACAGGCCACAGTTTGAGTCCACAGGGCTTCGTTCGTAGCGGGAAAAAACAAAAATCGGTTTTGTTGATGTTCTCGTAAAATGTAAAAGATTATTTTCGACACACTTATCCATACACGTGATACAATTTTAAATGTTTATATGTTTTTATACTCAAGTAAAACATCTGTTCCATTATTAAACTATTGTTATAAAAGATCAAATGTTCAGAAAATCACCTATTTTTGTTCCAAACATTATTTCTCTATTTCTCTGTTGCCATACACTGATATGCATAAACAAAATACGTTCGAAGTTCTTACGTCACGTTAATATGGAAACATAATTAATATTTTCAGTTTAAAAAATTAAATGACAGCCACCGTTGAACATTATTCGTGAACAAACATTAATGAGTTTGAGCATGCTTTCAATCTCCATTCTATTGCTTTGATTAAGTAAAAGCATGTTCTGAGTCCGTCTATGTAACCAAACATACAGGTCATAAGGATTATATATAGGATAAGTAAACATAATAAACATTCAATGGTTAGTAATTAATAACCTCTCTTTATTTTGATACTTCTAATTCCAGTGGCAGATCCAGCCCTAGTCAGAACAGCACGATGAAGAACTTAACGTTTTAATACTTAATAGTTTTTGTATGATAATGGGTCTTTAAAGACCCATTATCATACAAAAGCAATTACAAATTAATGAGTTTGAGCGTGCTTTTAATCTCCATTCTATTGCTTTGGCTAGGTAAAAGCATGTTCTGAGTCCGCCTATGAATTCAAGTAACCCTTATTTATCACAGGTAGATCCAGAACACATATTAACCGACTCAACAGAATAAAACGGAGAATGAAAAAACGTTACCTTATAAGAGTATTACTAAGGGTCGTAGCTTACGACCCTTTGTTAACTATTAAAAGTTAATTAGACTTATTCTGAATCCTGGTGTTCTGACTAGGTAACTACTAAGAAGAAATTATAAGGATAAGATCAAGTGGCCTAGGCCTGCGGATGTATTATTCTTCTAGTCCATCGTTTTATAATAAATTTAATCTGTGGTATACGGTAAACATAAATTATAGGGTTAATAAATGAGTTAGAAACGGCCATTACTGTTCCAAATAAAAAGGAGATAAACAAAACATCTTCTTGAAACGGAATTGCAGCAGATAATATCAAGTGAATGCAAATAGGCATGTTTGATATACAAAAACACGATATCAACATTATAGCCGTTTTAGCTGCTCTTCTTTCCGCATTCTTACTGCTTCCAATAGTTACGGTTGTGGTAGAATTGATTTTATGTTTTCTTAAAGCTCTTATGATCATAACATACGATCCTATCAAAGTGAATAGTATGAAAAAAACTAAGAATGCATTGATAACATAATATAGCTCTTCCTTTATACCAACTATACGAAGAAGTGGAATCATGAATGGGATAAACCAACATAATATGATCAGGGCGTGTAGTTTTCTGTTGCTCATGTTGTATGAATTAAGTTTAATTAAATGTAACGATCGATCGTAGCTAATTAAACCAATGGTTAACACCGATGTTCCAATACTGGAAAATGACAAGTATCGTCTAATATAGACAATAACGCAATCATTTAACAATTGTTTTCTAAAGTTCTCAGCTGCTAATAACAAATCAACGGTCAAACCAGTCAGTAAATCTGAGAAGGCTAGTGACGCAAGGATTTTATTTGATTTTGTACAAAGTTCTTGATACGAATAAAAGATAGACAAAACAAATCCATTCCCAACAATTGTTAAAAACGAGATGCCAGACGTTAAAATAGCAAAGATTGTTCTCAATTCTGAAGCTGGTAAGGACGGTGGTATGTAAGTCAATGATGCGTTGCAAAACATACTTCACATTAAATCTAAACACAATAGACGTTATGGAAAATTAGTAGATAATTTGCTCTATAAATATGTATAAATATAATTTAAAGTGAAAACCAGTGTGTGTTGTGTTTCGATATGTACAAGTGAACGGAAAGAAAAACACATACTTTGACGACGTTTCAGTAATTATACTTTCTTTATGGCTAATCTTAACTTACATTATACAGAAATTTTATACAGTTTTTTTAACGCCTACATATATTATACAGATAATCAAATCCATTCTGATTTGTTAAATGTTAAGTGATAAATCACACTAGCAGATATAGCTGGAGAGATATTATCCGTCACTGTAACATACCACCAATTAAAACAAGGTTAACACTGAAATCTAAAATCAGTAATTACCTACAGATATTCTAAGGACACGTTTACATGGAAAATCGTTGAGGGCGAAATGAACTGTTATGGCTTCTGTGATTGGTTAAATTTTTCGGACGGATAAATTTAACCAATCACAGAAGCCATGGTAGTTCATTTCGCCTATAGAAAGTCTTAAACAAGTCCTAAGTCCCAATAGAGTATATTAAAAGATTGATGTTCAAAGTCCCAATGGAGTACAAATAAAAAGAAAATTGTATTTGATATTGCTTTAAGTATAAAAAGATAAAAACGATATCACTAAATAAGTAAAATGACGTATTATAGCTACACAAATACGTTAAAATAAAAAAAGCCAAAGAAGAAAGGAAACATCAGTGGTGGATCCAGACCTAGTAGGTGCGCCATAACGGAGACTGAAACTAATTAATTTCGACAGTTAACGAATGATCACCAGCTTTATAGCTAATGGTCATTTGTTTAACTATCAAAAACCAATAGCAAAACAGCTATGCAAATTGTGTACAAAAACAATACTAGAAATATGGCCAATAGAAGGACTTTAATATAACCACAATGAGCAACGCTGAAGCACTGGTAAGGAATACTCAACGTAGTTAAAGTTGCATTTTGAAATTAATCTTAAAATTGTTCCTTAATCTCCTGTGTAATATAAGATGTTTTTCATTTCATTTTCCTGCTAAGGAATAATTTTCCAAAATTTTCATTGACATTTTATGTGGATTTGGTCACTATAGGGTGCATTCGGTGCATAAATAATTAGAATTTAAAAACATTTATTGGATAAGAAGAATAAATTATTTAAATATAATTTACAAATGAAATTGCACTGTAGAGGTCCCAAGCGTAACGTCTAAACGTGTATAAATATACAGAGACGGAAGCGTCCCTCCAGATGTGTTCTTCAAAATATCTGTTCGGTAAATATGTAACAAATCTCTAAAATATCGAGCATGGTGGAGT
>JAUCNQ010085559.1:0-20673 GCA_032352715.1 Bougainvillia muscus | reverse complement strand
TTGTCTGCTGCTTTTCGAGATGGTCTGTTAGATTCATGGAATGAAATTGTTTTAAGGTATTTAGGGAATTCAGGTAGCTGTAAAGATTTGTGTGCTTGTTTTAATAAATGAAAGGTAATTCGCTCTTCAATGGGCAACCAATTTAACTGTAGAACGTCAAGAGAAGTTGAGTATCTTCCATTAACAAAAGAACATGTACTTTTGATCAGCTTTTGTAATCGATTAACTCGGAATTTCGAATCGTTAAAATAGAGATCGATGCAGTAATCAATTCGTGTCAAAATCAAACTTTGTGCTAATTGCTTACGAATATGAATAGGACTGAAACGTCTTAATTTCTTAAGAACAGCTAGTTTTGCGCAGCAGTTCTTAATCAATGCAGAAATTTGAAAGTCCCAGTAAAGATTTTCGTCAAAATAGATTCCAAGAACTTTCCAGTGTTGAACTCTTTCAATATCTGTGTTCTTACATAACATATAGAGTGTCTTTGTACATACTAAGTTGTTTTTTACCTACAGTGAACAGCAAGTTGCACAATAATTAAGGAAAATTGCAGCAGATATACATACAAATTTCAGTGTTTTTTCCGCATAATTTTTGGAGTTCAACAAGAATCATTAATAATAATCACCTATCAAGATAAGAGAACGTTTTCTCTAGTATTTTATTTTGTTATAAATTCGTTTTGGAAATCATATTATTTTTAACACTTTGTGAGACGAAAATCATACAATTTAGGAAACACAATTTGTAGACATAAAATGGTTACTAAAACTAGGTCAGTTTGAAAAACACTGGGTTGACAGCTCATTTGCCGTAGTTCGGAGGACGCTGACTGATCTGGCTAGACAGTGTCCGCCTATTGATAAAAAAGGGTGGCTTAAAAAGCCGGTGCAAAACACTGTAACCAGAGCCGGATCTAGAAGCTTAAAAAATAGTAGGCAAGTACCTACGAAGAAGTATAACACCATTAAAATTTCAAAGAAATTTTAAAAGTTTTACACTTTTTCGCAGGTATTAGCCTACTCTTGTATTCGGCCCTGGTAACGTCATTATAAACCAATCAGAATTTGATGACGACGAATTTATCCAATTAAACAGACTCATTCTTTACATAGAATAGTAGTACAGAAATTTAAATTCTCTTTTGGTGTTCTATTGTTTTAAAACTATAAAGCCTATTTCAGAATATTTTAAACTATACATATTTTAGAATTCATTGTACATGCTCAAAGTTTGCATGTATGGTGGATCGATCTTTATTGAATAGAAAAAGGAAGTAAAAAGATTAGAAACTTTTTCATAGTTTAGGGAGCTGTAACTGTTCTCTTGGACGCAGCATGTTAACGAAGTGCTGGAATTTTACTAAGATAGTGCGCAGAAACTTGTTGATTTCTAAAATATAAATATTTATAGTTAGTCACCCGGTTTTTATATTGGCTGAGTAAGTACCAAGTCAATACCCACTGTGCTATTATAATTCTTTAAAATTGATTCACGTCAATGAAGGTTACTAAAACATTTACTTTATGCACCCTTTGGCCAGATAAAAGAAGGTGAGCAAAAGCAGATGTTTTTTCAGACGAATAAATAAATTTACCGATTTTATATTGGTAACTAAAAGTTTGATTATTTTAGTAACCATTTTATTCAGCTTAGTATAAAAACGGCTAATTATTCAATATATCTTGCAAGCATACAATAGACAAAGAAGCTCTATTAACTTCTTCTTCATGCAGAATTCTACAGCCATAGGATAAAAATATAATGCACATGAATATGCCAAAACATATATTTGTACTATTACAAATCAAAGTTATCATTAATCTCAGAGCTGATGACTAGCATGGTAATTAAAAATATCAGTCAAACCAGCATTTTAAAGTCAAACAGTTATTAATAATGTAAGTTTCTAATTCTGGCATGTTTAAAAATGCTTTCTCGCCAAATTCATTGCCAGTTTTATACAACGCATCGGAACAGCTATCCCCAGTCCAAATATTAAACGTGGACCATTGTTTTTTAGTACCACTCTCGTCCACGCATTCTATGGTAAATTTTTTAGAAAAAGGTAATTGTAGTTGATTAGCATGCTGCATGGAACTAAATCCCAAAAACACACCAAGTTGTTCCTTATTCTCTCCGGACCACTCAATACATAAATAAACCAAGTATCCTCTCAAAGATGTATAGAAGAAGGGACTGTATAAAGCATTGTCCTTTTTAATATCCCAGTAACTTGTAATTTTCCAGATAAATACAGGGTTGTCATCTGACAAAATATTAAGCATAGATTTCATAAAATTCAAGCAAACCTGCTGCTCCTTTACAATTTTCCTGGTGTCAGTCAATTCACTTTGAGTTTGGGCTTTCAGTTGAGATATTACTTTGTCATAAATTTGTTTTTTGTCACATTCAGATTTTTCTGCTTCAATTTTGTTCTCAAGTTTTCTTATTGTTCCAGCTTGTTCCCTGATTATTTCATTATATCTTCCTAATTCCTTATTATGATTTTTAACTTCAACCTCAAGTTTTTGTACTTTCTCACACTGCTCCTTCATTATTTTATTACTCCGATCTACTTCAGCCTGTTGTTTTGCAAAACCATTTTTAAGTTCCACAAATTCAGCCTGTTGTTTTGCATAACCATTTTTAAGTTCCACAAATTCAGCAATTTGTTTTGCATAACCATTTTTAAGTTCCACAAATTCAGCCTGTTGTGTTGCAAAACCATTTTTAAGTTCCACAAATTCAGCCTCTTGTTTTGCACAACCATTTTTAAGTTCCACAATTTCGGCAATTTGTTTTGCATAACCATTTTTCAGTTCCGCAATTTCAGCATTTTGTTTTTCAATAACATTTTGAAACTTTTGTTCATTCATTCTCATTTCTTGTGTTAGTTTATGAAATAGCTCCATGATCCCTGAATCAACCTGCAATAACAAAAATACCTGAAGGAATCTGACCACTACCTGTTGTTATTATTTGTTCTTTTAAATGTATATCAAATAACATGATTTTGCAGTTGTCTGAAAGATTTATAAATAGTGCTATTAGAAACGTAACGAACAACAAAGAAAATAAAGAACAGACAAAGAAAAGCCAGGTAGGAAATTGATAGATATTTGAAAAACAATATTGATTGAACGCTTTGTTTTTATAAAAACAAAATCTTTCCAAATTACCTTTTTTTCACATGTTTCCATGTGTTTATTCAATTTACCCCGTTCCATTTCAACACCACATCCAAGATGTTTACAAGTGTCAACCTGATACAGACAGTCAACATTCAAATGAACCTGTAAACATTAAGCAAACGATTCTCAATATCATAAGCATAAAACAGTAAAAAATCGTTAAGTAGATACAACATACAAAAGCAAAAAATAAAAATAATTATCTAAAAATATTTGTATGTACTGGGTATTTGAGGATTGAACTCTCACCAATTTCGCCCTACTGCTTGTAGAACAAAATATTTTAACTATCTGCCTAGTTCAGATTTCAGTTAAAACAAAAATAAATAATCAACTATGTTGCATATTTGACTGGTTAGATAATATATATTGATAAAACGAAAATTCTAAAGAATTTTAACTGACAACTTAGACTAATAGCAGTGTACTACAGGCAGAAACTATTACGTTATGATATCAGATAGTAAGTTATCAGTGAATGTACACTACTTTTACTCATGCATACACACTTCTCTAAGGAACATTAAACAAGAATCACCTGTAATGAGCGTAGTTCACCAGTCCATTTACAACTCTTCTCACTGTTATCACATTTTACTTGGAGATCAAATACTTTTCTCTCCATAAACTTGTCTGGAAACACCTAAAAATTCATTAGTTATTTAGATTGATTAATCATGAATTAGTTAGTTTTCTTTCTTCAAAAAAAAAGCATTGAAACGTTGTCAATAAAAATGGGTTGTCTTAGATATTCGCTAGAACTCGCTTTCACAAATCGTTTCATATGCGCCTCAGATGAAATGTGATCCATTGTGCAAAAGTATACACAAAGACACTTTTTCTGAATGAAAATTATCCTTTAAACATAGCAAAACTTTGTAATACTCAATACGTACCCGGCGCCGCAACATTTTAGCCATTTTTGTACGGTCGGGGGGAAATATGCATAAATTGATAACTATAGATGACCAGATAAAAAATGACCCCATTGTGGAAACTAGGGGAACCCTCATATCCCAAAAGTGCAATGCCACCTAACAATATAGTATAGGAAGGAAGTAAGCAATAGGTTCTGGAAGTCAAAGGTCAAAGATGTAAAATTTTACAATATCCACTTTTTGGTCTCATTTTCTTAAAAGCAGCTAAAAAATATCTTAGTTTTCCAGAAATGTGAATAAAAGTATTATACTATACACAATTTCTATATAATTATAGCACTCTTTGCACGATAAAATAGGAAAAATAAATGAAAAATAAATAACAGAAAACACTCTCTATAAGACTACTTAGGTGAGTCAAAATATGTAAAACACGGACTCGAAGACATACACAAAACACATCTATAATACAGATTGGTCGTTCCTCCTGGCAAGGCATAAATAATAATCAGGACAAGATAAAGGACCGTTCGTCCTTCAGTATGTGTCTTGTGGCGGCTAAAGGTTAATAGAAATAAAGTGAGTTTTTGAGACTATGCCTTGCAGTTAGTTCTGCTTATTATTGATTAAGTGTAAAAAAACACAACAAAATATGCCTTAAGTACTTCATAATAAGTAATAATAATAGCAAGTAACAATAATTCTGGATTCAGATTTTTTCACTTTCTTATTTTATTTTTTCTGGCCTTTAATAGTCTCTAAAAAGTTATATTAGACTAGGTAGTATATTTAGTAAGGATTCGTCTCAGACATTTACTAGTAGATTTATCTGTGACTATACACTATTAAAAAACTATCATCATCCTTTCTCCTTTCCACATCACATAGATATATTGATATATACCTTCAACAAATATACCTACTTTTGATGGATCTATTACTTCCCTATCTAAAGGACAACAGAAGTCTGTGGCTCTAAAAATAAAGAAAAAAGTTACATTTGGTAAACACACAAGTTGTAAAGTCACCATGTCGCCAAATCGACTCTCACCACGAATATATGCCTTAAGTACTTCATAATAAGTAATAATAATAGCAAGTTACAATAATTCTGGATTCAGATTTTTTCACTTTCTTATTTTATTTTTTCTGGCCTTTAATAGTCTCTAAAAAGTTATATTAGACTAGGTAGTATATTTAGTAAGGATTCGTCTCAGACATTTACTAGTAGATTTATCTGTGACTATACACTATTAAAAAACTATCATCATCCTTTCTCCTTTCCACATCACATAGATATATTGATATATACCTTCAACAAATATACCTACTTTTGATGGATCTATTACTTCCCTATCTAAAGGACAACAGAAGTCTGTGGCTCTAAAAATAAAGAAAAAAGTTACATTTGGTAAACACACAAGTTGTAAAGTCACCATGTCGCCAAATCGACTCTCACCACGATAACGTTCTGCCAGTTAACGGTAGTTGGTTAGCACTTTGCTCTACAGCCAGTAGGGTGGAGTTGGTGTGAGTTCGATGCTCACAACTTCTAACATAAGTTTTACTTAAATACAAAAAAGAGCTGAATGCACTATTTAGGATCAAATGTTGTTTACAGAACGTTGACATTCAATCCTCCAATAGTTGAATACTTTGATCTCAACATTCTCCACATAAATATAGGCCGATCATCTAATATTCTCCCTAAGTAAATGTCAAAGTTTGGTCAACTAGAAAATGCCTCACATTTTAACAATCACCGTCATGTGCAACGAGTTAGTGATGGGGGAAGGGGCGATAGCAAAAGTGAGGCCATAATATTGTTAACAAATATATTATTCTTAGTTACATTTGGGGGTACCCTGATTCTTCCAAGTGTCTTTCATTCGCCGCCAAACAGAATTTTCGCCATTGGTAGACAAGGCAGAAATGGAGTTTAATTTTATGTTTGGCAAATGCGGTTGAGGCCTATGGCCGCGGTTTTAAGAGGCATGGAATGAGGAGTAGTATCATCTTTGATAAACAATTATATAACTCCGACTCCAACTCACTCCGACTCCGACTCCAACTCAATATGACTCGAACTCACTCAGACTCGAACTCACTCCGACTCGAAATCTGAGTCTAACCCACTCCGGCTCGAACTCTAACCCGAGCTCACTCCGACTCGAAATCTGACTCGAACTCCGACGCAAACTCAGTCCGACTCGAAATCTGGTTCAAACTCACTCTGACTCGAACTTACTCCGGCTCATACTTGCTCTGACTCTGACTCGAAATCTGACTCAAACTCACTCTGACTCAAACTCCGACTCAAACTCACTCTGACTCAAACTCCGACTCGAATTCACTCTGACTCAAACTCTGGCTCGAATTCACTCCGACTCGAACTCCGGCTCGAAATCTGAATCAAACTCACTCTGACTCAAACTCACTCTACCTCGAACCGCCTACTGGAACTCACTCTGACGCGAACTACGTCTCGAACTCTGATTCCAAATCTGACTAGAAGTACGACTGGAAATCTGACTGGAAATCTGACTCGAACTCGCCCGACTCGAACTCCGACTCGAAATCTGACTCGAACTCACTCCGTCTCGAACTTTGACTCAAACTCACTCTGACTCTATTTCCGACTCGAACTTACTGACTCGAAATCTGACTAGAAATCTGACTCGAAATCTGACTCGAAATCTGACTAGAAATCTGACTAGAAATCTCACTCGAAATCTCACTCGAACTCACTTCGACTCAAACTCACTCCGACTCGAACTACGACTCAAACTCTCTCCGACTGGAACTCCGATTCGAACTCACTCTGACTCGAACTACGACTCGAACTCACTCCGATCGAACTACCACTCACTCCAACTCGAACTCGCTATGACTCGAACTCACTCCGACTCGAACTCACTCCGATTGATGATGATGATGGCGATGATGATGGTGATGATGATGGACTATGTCAGCTATGCTTCAAATGGCTAATAGTCATAGCAAACCGAGAAAAAAATCTCTCTATGACGATTCCAATACCCTCACCTGAACGGTGATTGTAATTATCAGAAGTGGATTGATTGATAAATATAATGCACTTAATCCAGGAATATGTGACATTAACAATTGATTGATCAGATTGATTAAGGACACAATGTACCGTGGGTAAGAAATTTATAGTGCTATCATACCATCTCCATCACAGAAAAAGTGCCTCATTTGTACAAACAAAGTATGCACAACGACACTTCTACTGCATGAAAATTGGCATATTTTCATGCGAATTTTGCGGAGGTCCTTAAAGGGGAATTGAAAGAAAACTAACAACTTTAAGCTTAAAATGATCATTTTGTTGTCCTGGACACATCTGTATATGTTAAACTTTCTAAAAATTTATAAATAGCCTAAACTTAGCATGTTTTTCAAATGACGTGACTAAACGCGTTACGTCACTGATGCGGATGTTCATTTCATAAAGTGCAAAGTACTACACCTCAGAAGTATGTGTTAATGTTATGCTTACATCGTAAAACTTGGCACAGTGGTACAACAACAACATAAGTCCGACGTTTTGACGTCGTCGTTTTAATTGTGACGTCATTGAGTCGGCGATGACGTCATAATTTGTCATTTTCATCATAATCAACGCCCATGGAGCGAGTGGCAGCACTGAGCAGTTGAATTATTATTATTTAACATAAGATAGGTGTAATACATTCAACAATAATCTTCCTGAGTCTATATTGAATGATTAACTACAAGTATTAAATTAATTATTTGAGGATAAATGATGGGTTAATAATTTCAGAGGGCGTCTGGGCACTAATGGACGCAACTATTTTTATATTTTTTTGTGCCATTGTGTTGTCTATAAATAAATGTTAAAAGCTACCGAAGGGCATCTCTTAATAAATTATAGAACAAAAGTTATAAGCAAAAGTTCCCCACTGTGATAACTATCGCACAATAAATGCCCCCCATCAGTGACGTCATTAATCTTTGATTATTGAAATCCTTATAACTTCTTGCAAACTGAACAAAACTAGCTAAAATTTTGGGAAACATCATTTCTTTATACTAGAGATCGAAAAAAATGAAAAAATTAGGTGGTCGTTTTTCCCCTCAATTCCCCTTTAAGTTTAAATTCTAGATAAAGCTTTAACCCATCTTAGAACAACTGATTCCTGATATTTTTGTATATTATTCTTGTCATTCTTATAAACTACTGAAACTGTTGCAAAAACCCATTCTCAAACTCATCTTATTTACAACAGATTTATCTCCTAACTTCACTGCTTGTTCTTTATTTTGTTATCGTCCACAAATTTATTACTTACTTTAAGACTTCAAATTAGACAACATTTATCAGATAATAATGATCAGATTTTCGTTAGGAACTTTCTGAACGGTCTCTAATTACCTTGATGCTGAAAAAACTTTCATCGATTCGAAACAGCATTCACAAAATTTGTGACCACAGTCAATAACTTGAACAGGTCTTCTTAAAGCCAGATGGCAAATAGCACAAAAAAGATATTCAGGAACATCTTCAACGAAATTCAAATCATAACCACCATCTTGATCCTTGCTTGCCATTGTTACATTAAGTATTTATCTTTATGAAAATAACGTTAGTAAATGAAAACAGTCCTTACATTGGGTTGAACAGTTTAAAGCTGTTGGAATAGTTTCTGTTTATTTTCATCAAAAAGGATCTGTTCCAAACGGCTTCCATAAAACTTTTGGTAAGTCACACTTAGAATTATAGGATTGTGACATTAAGACCAGACTTTTTAGACGTAACAGAATATTCATCCGCAAGGAGTTAACAAGAGTTAAGAAATTAACACAGAATGAAAAAGATTTTACTCTTTGATGCTTTTTGCCCAAAAATGGTCATGAATACTTACACAATCCTGCATGAAACGCTACAAGATTGTTTTTTTTATGTTTTTTAAACTTCTTCACCTCTCCCAAGGCTATCACTCCTTCTCCTCTGCGACACCACTAGCCACTATTAGGGGAGAAGTTACATCAATTCCTCTCAAGTTGTTAATCCGTCTCTGAGCTTTAACAACCCTCTGCCAACCCAGTGACTCTGAAACATGGCAATCACCACTTTACACAGGGACAGGTTGATCGCAGTACTTTCAGGGACGTGGCACTGAGAAGATCCTCGTCTCGGATTCGAACCAGGAACCCCTCGATTTTGAGCTCAATGTGATACCAATGTGTTTAACTGTGTTCGTTTAGTGAACGTAGTGCATGAACCGGAAAACTTGTAAAATAAGATTTGACTGTAATAGTGAAAAAATAACTATTGGCAGGTGAGAAAATACTAATATACATCATTCTTTAAATGGTAACATTGTCGGAGAGTGTAGATTATTACATTATTTTAAAAGTTTTCTATTATGTAGAAAATTCTCATTGAGAATTATTTTATTTATGCAATATTTCTAAGGGTTGTTGACACCCCACGTCTTCAAGCTGTGTACAATATACGTCATGCGCAATTAACTTGTAGCGTTTCCCCGTTGATAATGTGTACCTTTTGTATCCGTTGTTAGGTAATTTTTGTTCTTAGGAATGTCTTTATAATTATTGTGTAGAAAAGATCAATCAGCAAAATAAATAAACACTTGCATGTGCTATCCATCATCTCCAAATGAAGTGAATTTTGATTGTTTTTTACAGACAGTAAAACTTTAGACACTAATTCCCATTACTAGCGAATTTTAGTTCACTGCCCGAGGAAGTTTATATTATTCTGAAGGTTAGAGAAAACTATGTACAAATCTTATTTTGATAGTCAAATTCAAAGAAGATGTATAATACATTGGAAATAATATCAAGTAATAAAATCCAAACATTGACAAGCATCACAGATATTTAATTATGAATTGTAATCTATTGCTTTATTTTTTTTATTTATATTTATGATAGAATAATCTAAAAAAATCAAAAAACTTACTAAACATAAGGCATAAACATTTTTGACTTACACAGGGCAATTTTTGACAAATTTGCTTAAATTCGTTTCACAATTCGTTTTATTTTCATCTCATAAAAAGTGTCATTGTACATACAAAGTATGCACAAAGATACTTATTCTGACGGAAAATTGATAAGAATGAAGTGAATTATGGGGACGGTTCCTTACAAGTAGGCACAATTTGCAATACTGTCCAGCTAAAAACAATCAACAAAGTATCAAGGAAAAATAATCCAGGTGGTTTAATGCTAGCCTAAAAATGGAAGCAGTTGAATCCTGTGATGGATACAGAAAAAGATAATCAACAAAAATAGCATTTATTGGACTCAAAATCTATAAAAAATTAAAAATTAAACATTTTTACATTGTATTAATCTGATACATATATTGCAGTAGGACACAGTGGTAACACATCGAGCTCATAATCTGGGGGTCCCCAGTTCCCCGGAAGTACTGCGGTCAACCGGTTCCTGTGATTGCTTTGTTTCACCGTCATAGGGTTGGCAGATGGGTGTTAAAACTCAGAGACATATTAATAACTTGAGAGGGCTTGATGTAACTTTTCTCCTAGTAGCGGTTAGTGGTGTTGTGGAGGAGTAGCAGTGATAGCCTTGGGGGAAGTGAAGAAGTTTAAAAAAAAAATAAGAAAAAAAATATGACAGCCCAAAAATGTACAATTTGCAATACATCCTGCAAGATGGAATAAAATAAAAAATCCTCTGTTCACCAAAAATATCTTTACAATTTCTGTGAGATCATGAGATGATTATGAGAAGACAGATCAGTATAAACTGTGGAACGCAAGGGACACACAAGTTACGATATAGCTGAACACAAAGGAAAAATACGCCAAATGTTTAAAGATTTATGAAACTGAAATCTGCGATACGTCAAAATCCTATAAAAGGAAATAATAGGTACCTTGGTAATTGTGTATATAGTGCATTCCCAAATGCATACAAGGCACTGTTCTAATTTCTGACATAAAAAAGAAAATAGTTTAAGATAGAAAAATACTATCAATATATTATCTCGAACAAATAAAGGTCTGCATCTAGGCAAAGACAAAGCAGATATTTTGTTGCTGACCAAGGTCGCTACAACGATTCTCACAGAACATTTTTTGTTGCCGCCTGGATGGGATTCTAAACAACAACGAAGGTACTTATAAACCAAATTCACTTAATTCTATGTTGTTTATTATGTTTTAACTTCTTGGAATTTTATGACCCAGCCAGCACTACTTCAATCTTTTTCAAAATTAACAAAAATATTGACCATGTCATATAAATCAAACTTCGTAATTTCCATTCAGAAATAAGATTTGCAGATAACATTTCTCTTACAGACTCTAAAGGCAGTGCCAATGCAGGGACCAGTTGGTATTGGAACCAATCAACATAACTAATAGATCCATAACCTTGACATGATATAACAAACAAGTACCTCAAGTACACATACTACCATACTACCTAACATATCCATATACTACCTATATACCTATAAAAAACTACACCTATTGAGCACTATGAACTTTAGAATATTTTTACGAATTTGAAGAAAAAAGATGTACATATTTGGAGTCTTCATAAAAAAAACAGTGAAAGTTGGACGTTAACAGCTCATATAAACCAGAAAGTAGTAACGGCTTACTAAATATTGAAACTTTGATCGTAAAGGGGGGCACATGTTAAACCATTGAGTATTTTCTCGTCCTAAACCTTGTTAATCTTTCAATCTTTAAGTAGCACTTCATTTCTAGATAAATTTTAAACTCGAAATTTTCATGACAGAAACGTGGAATTCAAATATGTACATCACATTTCTTGAACATGTAAACTCCAAAAATGCATAACAGCAGAAAAATTTAAAAATTCTAGGAATGTACAATAAAAGATTTAATTCTGTCTTGAACCTTTTCTTTTGTTTGCCAAAACTTCAAGAAATTTTTGCATTTCATGAGCAATATCTTTCGCGAATGACTACATAAATAATCCGAAGAAATGTTGTTAGGGGCTTTTGCAAAACAATTTCATAGGAGAAAAGAGAAAGAACGGCAATTTTCCATAATCTTATATCAAAAGTAAGCTGCTTCAAAAAGTTTAGAAGATATTATACATTTAGGGAGAATAAACTTTCACGGATGGTTCAATATAGAACTTTTCACGTTTTTACTTTCGCGAATCGGATCATATTTCACGAAATTTGCAAATTATGTGCTCTTAAAGTAGTTATTATTGTCATTAACGATTTTAATCATTATATTTAAGAGAATACACAAGCCCAGAAGGTAAATATGTGGTGAATGATGTTACGTAAATAGAGAAATTGTGACACAAGAAGATAATAACATTTTAACATCTACATATTTAATATAATGGTTTTTAAGGAGACTTTTATACTCTCTCTTGTATACTTCATTTCTAATGTTAATTATGATTGGAGCGTATTTTAAACTACGGTGAACATCACATAATTCTAAGGAAAATTGCACAAATATTATCCACATGATTTCTGACGTTCGTCAAGGAAGACTGTAGTTATTAATCATAGTCACCTGGTAAGATTAGAGAAATTTCTCTCCTGTGTTATATTTTGTTTTAGGGGCCATCTACTAAATTAGTTTTGGAAATAATATCATTTTCAACACAGAGGATTTGTCTTAAACATCAATTGATTTACGAAACACAATCGATGGACAGAACTATTCAATAAATCTTGCAACTTGTCTTCATACAGTATATTAACACTTCCTTCATGCAGAATTCTAGATCAGAAAGTTCTTTAGCCATAGATGCAGATTTCTTGCACATGTCAAAACATATATTCAACACATTACGCTACTACAGATCATCGTGATCCTTTATCTCACAACTGGCAACTAGCATGGTAAAATAAACATATCAGTCAAACCAACATTTTAAAGTCACACGGTTATTAATAATATAATTTTCTAATTCAGGCATACTCAAATATGGTCCACCAACTTCCATGCCAGTTTTATGCAACACATCAGAACTGATTTCCCCGCCATATGTATCATATGAACATGAATATTTATTTGTACCACTCTTGTCAACATATTCAATGGTCCATTTCTTTTTAAAGGGCCATTCTAGCTCATCAAAATACTGCGTATAACTTAATCCCAAATACACCTCCAGTCGCTTTTTACTGCTATCTCTCCAGTTAATACGTAAATGAACCCGGTATCCTCGTAAAGATGTATAGAAGACAGGACTGTATAAAGGTTCGTCGCTAGCAACATGCCATTGATTTGAAATTTTCCAAACAAAAACAGGATTTTCATCCGACAAAATGTTGAGCATAGATCTGATAGAATTCAAGCAAACCTGCTGCTCATTCATAATTTTCCTGGTCTCAACCAATTCACTCTGAGTTTGAGTTTTTAGTTGAGACGTCACTTTATCATAAATTTGGTGGTTTTTGTCACATTCAGATTTTTGTCCTTCAATTTTGTTGTCAAGTCTTATTATTTTTTCATCTTGTTTCCTTATTATTTCATTATATCTTTCTAATTCCTTTTTATGATTTTCAACTTCACCCTCAAGTTTTAGTACTTTGTCACACTGGTCCTTTATTATTGTGTTACTTCGATCTAATTCAGCCTGTTGCTTTGCATAACCATGTTTAAGTTTCACAATTTCAGCCTTTTGTTCTTCAATAATATTTTGAAACTTACGAAAGAGCTCAATGATTCCTGAATCAATCTACAATACGGAAAAAGTAACTATAAATATCTGACCATTGTTTGTTAATGTCATATACAAGAGACCGCCCACAAAATTAATATCATGTCAATATACAAAATCTCAAAATTACCTTTCTTTTACATGTTTCCATGTGTTCATTCAATCTACCCCGTTCCAATTCAACACCACATCCAAGATGTTTGCAAGTGTCAACCTGATACAGGCACTCAACATTCAAATGAAACTATAAAGATTAAGCAAACGAGACTCAAATTCAGAGTATAAAGACCAGTAATAAATCGTTATGTGCATACAAAATAATGTAAAGAATCATCAATAATTATTCGGAAGTAGTAGTAATTACCAATATCAAACTTCACACTATTGGATGTGGCGCAAAGTGTTAAGTATCTGCCTAATTCAGCTGGATTAAAACTGAAATTCATAATCTATTATATTGTATATTTGATTGGCTAGATAATAACTTTTGATAAAAACGAAAAATGTAACTAATTCAATTTTCCAATTTTGTCAATTGCTGTGTACTACAGTCAGAAACTATATGTTTTGATCCCAGATATCCATATCAGATAGTAACTTATCCCTGACTGCAATATTTATCAACTCAGGCTTTCACACTTCCCTAAGGAACAACAAGAATCACCTGTAATGAGCGCAATTCACCAGTCCATTTACAACTCTTCTCTATATTATCACATTTTACTTGGAGATCAAATACCTTTCTCTCCATAAACTTGTCTGGAAACACCTAAAAACGCATTATTAATTTAGATCTATTATCAGTGAATTAGTTAGTTCTCCTTCTTTCTTAAAAAGCATTGAAACCTTATCCAGTAATGACCAGTATTTTGTTCTCAATAAAATGGGATTTGTCTTAGACGTTTGCTGATATTCGTTTTCACAAATCGTTTCAGTCTCATCTCAGGTGAAGTGTGATTCATTGTGCATAGAAATTATGCACCAAGACACTTTTTCTGAATGAAAATTAATAGGAATAAAACCAGTTTTCGAGAATATTCCTTGCAGTTAGTTCTACTTTTTATTGATTAAGTGTAAAAAAACAAAACAAAATATCAGTCAAGGATTTAATAATAAGTAATAATGATTATAAGTAATAACAAGTACGGGCAATATTTTTTTTTTTTTTTTTATTTTTTTTTTAAATATAGCCAGGCTACATAAAAAAAAAACTACAAAAGATGAGAAAAGCATCCCCATATTTTCCGATAACCCTGCGATAATAGGTTTATTGTTAACCTAAAACTCTTTATAAACCTGTTCATATTGTTTTTCTACGTTCTTGTTTTTTCTGCGCTTTCTGTTTTGTCTGAAAAGACTTTTTTTTGTTAATTCGAATGTTTGACTATAAGGTCCGGTTTTCAAGTGAGAAGTTAATTATCGGTATAACCATCAGTAAATTAGATCCTAGTAGAAACTGGAAGGAATAAAAATAAGTGTGTTACTTGTTTCCGTAACTGCAGTGCATGTACCCCTTTCACCAACTTTTAAATGTAACACGTTTTGTGCATCATGTCACGCCAAGAGATTCAAAAACACTTATTTTTACTTATTGTTAACTATTTCTTAAAAATATGGGAATTATTGTCTGCTCATTGACCAATCAAAACAGGAGATTTCTTAACACTTGTTAGGCCTATATAAGATAGTAACTTGACTACACACTAAACCGACACTAACACACTACAGGACAAATCATGTTCTCCATTTATCATAGGTCGTAGAACATGACGTTTTTACGTTACGTACAACATTAAACATGACGTTTTCATGTTTAGTTAGCGTACAACATGTTGTTCATGTTGTACTATTCATACCATGATGTTTTTATGTTGTGCATGAGAAAGCAATAAATTCAGCATGTTCTATTAATCATAACATGATGTGAATATGTTGTGCTAGAGAAAATACGAAGTTTCGGTTTTGCAGAAAACAAGTTACTTATATTTTTTGTTGCCTATAACCTAATTATTTTTTTTAAACATTTTGTGCTAAAATTCTTAGTTTCGACATCGATAAACACTCAAAGAATTTTAGATCCTACACATACGATAGTAATTTAGTTTTAAACCTTTGTATATTTCTCAATAGGTTCAATAAGTTTATCACGGCTGTGGCATGCATGTGTGTTTTCAAAAAAAGTGCATGTGCTAGATTAAGTCCTGAAGTATAATTCAAAAAATATTACACATCTTTTTTGTCTATAAAGAAAATGGAAAATGCTTGATATATTTACATAAAAATTAATTTGATTAGTAGAAAATTATGTCATTATTGCGTTGACAATATTATGATTAATCGACCGCCCGAGGGTGGTCACTACGAAGTCCCTGGGTGCGAGGTTCTGATACTGGTTTCAAAAGTTGGCCCGATGCTGTGATTGCATGCTCGTGCGCAGGAATTTTGTAAAACACGGCTAAAATTCCGAGAAGACTCGGTTCGAAATGGATACGAATTCACCATTAGCGTACAATAAAGGAGATGAAAGAATCGTTTTTTGAGAGATAATAAAATTGCTGAGGTTTTATTGGTAGTGTAGTTATCTCAACAAATAAAAGCCAGCACTTCTGTAACAATGCTACGTTAAACAAGAAAATTTGTAGTTCCTTAAACTGCAGTTTCTATTATTGCTGATTTTTCTATTCGGTAAAGACCAATCCATCAACAATGCAACTTTGAGCATGCACAATAATTTACAATGAAATAAATAACTATAAGTTTCAAAACAATAGTGCCACCATAAGAGCAGTTACATTTCTTTACTTCTATTATAGGTAAATACGATGTATAGAATAAGTTTGTTTAATTGGGTAAATTCGTCGTCATCAAACTTTGATTGGTTTATGTTGACGTTGAAGTGTTTCGCATAGACTTTTTAAGCCAGCCATTTTTTCTTTACATGATGTATACAATAAGTTTGTTCAATTGGATAAATTCGTCGTCATCAAACTATGATTGGATTATGATGACGTTGCAGTCTTTCGTATAAACTTTTTAAGCAATCTTTTTTTTCAATAAGCCCACACTGTTTGAGAAGTGTCCATTTGACCAAGATATTGGTCAGATCCAGTCGGTGTTCTTTAAACTTCGGCATTGTTTTTCACACTGACCTAGTTTATGTATAAGAAAGACTTTTAAGGGCACAAATATCAGAATACTAAGTTTTTAGAGGTATCTAATGTTCGGAATTTCAAGATGCTTTTCTTAAAATTCGAAAACCATGTGAAATAAATAATACCGTCATTTATTTTAATTTTTCAATTTAGAAACCGTAACCTGTTTGAATGAAAAAGTATGAAATACGTTGAATCAAATAAATTTACCAGGTTTAAAACAGCATGGAGCAATCACTTGGGATGGAAAAATAGCAGATGCTTATCGCAGATATGTACTACCAATAGATTTAGTTTTTTTAAATAAAGACATTGAGTGTTGGATCTTCATCATTCTGATATTTCTGCCTACTCATGTACGAGATTCGCTCCTTTAAATTTTATAAAATTAACAGACAAGCTGTCTGTGACTGTGTACTTTACCATTAATTAACTTAGTCTATAGGAATGTAAGGATATTCTACGTAATGTATATTCTGTTCAAGTCATTCTAACGTTTATTTATTTTTTGTTGTTCGACTTGGCAATAAATATAATTAAAAATTAAACGAAATTTTAAAAAAGAAAGCTATATTTCAAATTCCCCCATTTTAAATGAGATTAAAAATAAAAACGTTGAAGCTAATGCAGTTGTCTAGCTTGACGCGTGCTGTGGAAGAAGCTAGCCGAAGAGCTATAAACAACCATGTGTAAGCATGGCATAAACCAATCTGGCTGGCAAAAGTATTTGGTGATTTGTATACCCTTACTTAGCCTTCTTTGCCAGAATCTTGTCACAACAAGATCATGCTGAAATGCGAGATGATAATATTTTGTCTTAATACAATATCACAAGGACAGTGCATCATCTAATAGACGTCTTGTAGAAAGACCTATCTCGTTAAGAACGCCCTATGAGGATTCATAACCTGAGCTACTATTAGTTAAAAATGTTTTGTGACCCACATATACCCTTAGATTTCTTTGTCACAGGTTTATCACAACCAGATCGTGCTGAACTGTGTGGGTATTTTAAATTTTTGTCTCAACAAATATTCTTTGCTGGCATCACTGAGTATAACATTTTTTAAATTAATGTTCTAAGGACATAATATCTATATACAGATATTCTATCTCATCATGAGCAGCTTTTGCAACATGCACCAGCTTGTATCCTGTAATAAAGTTCTGCTTATAGTGTTTCTATAACACAATTTTTATTCTTACATAAATTATTTACATATACACATATGCAGTAGCGGATCCAAAGTCATAGCATTACGATAGTAGAAAAACAATGCTTAATAGCTTAATGTGTGATAATGGGTCTGGAAAGACCATCATACATTAAAATATTTGAGAATTAATGGCTTTGAGTCCCCATTGTACTGCTGTGACTTGGTAAAAGCATGTCCTGAATCCGCTTCTGATAAGCATATATTTGTTAAATACAGTATAACATATTTGTACTTGTGTCAATTTTTTGTTTAGCGATGGATACAGAATGAAACATAATTCTCCGATTTCCACAAAAAAAATAGAAGAATGGAACAATCGGCATGATACGTTTTCATTTGCCTGTGATGCAATTATTAATTTTAAATTCCTCCAATAAAGAATATTGTATATATTTTTTTTTTAGCTATGACATAAATATTTATAAATAAATAAAAAATATATATCTATATCATTATCTACCCGAATTAATAATTTTAATATACCTTCCAAATAAAAGCCCACCCCAGTCTCTTTTTGATACGCGTTTCATCCTACCGTAAATGCCCAACTTAGCGCCCTGGGCTCTTATTAAATGTGGCTGTAAATAAGTGTGTGCGCTTATTAAATTTTTCATTAATGATGTTTCAACCAATGTTTTTTTTCCAGTCATAAGAAAGCATATTGGCACTGACAGGCAAGGAAACATTCGCTAACTTGGAATTAAAACACAAGACGAAGGGGATATACCGAAATTCCCCTGTAAAATAACTCGAATTTTGAGGAAGTTTGGCGGAAATGTATCTTTTCATGTTCATTTGAAGAAAATTTAGGGTGTTTTTCAAATAAGCGACCCCTTTCAAAGCGACCCCTTTCAAAGCAGCGCGTATTGGTAATTTTAAGTTTTACCCCGGCGCTTATTAGATACAGGCGCTTAATAAGTGCAGGGTGCTAAATCGAGCATTTACGGTATGTGTATCTACAATGGAATCCAAAAAACAAGCAATCTAAAGTGAGATAATCCTACAAAGATAACATCATGTTCAACAGTTTCTCCAAGTAAAAACATGATGTTCTCTTGTTTTTTCTTTGTGTGACCTTAGGTTTAACATGTTATGCTGCAAAGATAACATCATGTTCAACAGGTTTTCCAGGTAAAAACATGATGCTTTTATGTTTTTTCGTTGTGTAACCATAGGTTAACATGCATGGAAAATATGATGTTCAACATGTTCTCTATGCTAAAACATAACGTTTTTAAACCTATGTTTTCCAATTTAAAAAACATTAGGTTTACATAGGTTTACATATGTTTTCCACCTTGAGCAACCTGCAGTTGTCCGAAATATACGACAACATCAGATGTTCTCCAGCTTGGATTTCCCAAGACAACATAAGAAAACATCATGTTCTCCATATGTTCTCATGTGTTATCCGAAGATGAAAACATGAATTTTCCTGCAGTGACATTGGTCTTTTTTCCTTTTCATATCATACATTCAGTTATACCTACTTTTGATGGATCTATTACTTCCCTATCTAAAGGACAACATAAATCTGTGGCTCTAAAAATAAAGAATGTTATAATTGGTAAACATATAACTTTTACTTGGAAATATACAAATATACTGCTAAATATGTCACTAAGAAAGACGACAACTTTACAAACAACCCAGTAAAGAGAATTAAATTCACAATCGTGAACTTTTGGTTATAACTTTTGTTCTATACATTATTAAGAGATGCCTTTTGGTGAGTTTTAACATTTAATTAATCCCTTTGTTTTTATCACGCCATCAGTAGATTTTCAGATTTTTTTACTGATTTAGGACATTTAAAAGTTTGATTGCACGAAACCACCTGAATACCTTCTTGAATCAACATATTTCATCATTTATAAAATAGCCTGTATACGTGCACCAATCCATTTTGTTTTTTGTGGACCACGTGACGTCATTTTTGACAATCGATGACAAAATCTTTTTCAAAAAGATGTTCACTATTGTTTTCTTCCGTAAATGTTAGATAAGGAATGTGAAACTAGGAACAATGAAATTAAAGTCATTATGTAGATTTTGGACTTGGAAACATAGCGTTTTAGCACAGTGAAAAACCCACCATGGGCAATCCTCCATACAAACTTTGCAGAGGTCCTTAGGTTTAAATCCTAGATAAAGCTTTAACCCACCTTTTGTGTATTGTTCTTGTCATTCTTATAAACTACTGAAACTGTTGCAAAAAATTCAAATTTTTCACAAACTCGTTTCATTTAGAACAGATTTATCTCCTTTAAGGCCTTATAACTACACTGCTTGGTGTACTCACATTATGCTTTATTTCATTACCGTCCACAATTATATTACCGCAAATCGAATCATCTTCTCCTCCGAAAAAGAACTCAAACTAGACAAAATTTATCAGATAATAATCAGACATGCCACTCATGTTTTACGTTCCGGCCGGAACATACTGATCGAAGCGAGCTTGCCTAAAACAAAACACCTGGGGGGTCTCGGGGGGGGGGGGGGCCCTGGAACCACCCCC
>JAUCNQ010085448.1:0-12276 GCA_032352715.1 Bougainvillia muscus | reverse complement strand
AATAACACTTCATCTGAGGTGAAAATTATTAGGAATGAAGCGAGTTGTGAAGCGAATTTAAGCGAATTTTTGAGACGAACCCTAAAGTTAAAGTCTATTGGCACTATAATAAACTGTTGTTTTACCTTCAAATTCAAAAACATAGTTAGGAATTCGTATAAAATTCGCATAAATGTTTGCATAATAAGTATATAATTGTTAAGGTACTTCTTCTGTGATGAAAATGGTATGATTTGTGATACTAAATTTTGTGGACGTACCCTTACCTTTATTGGATTATAATTTTTCCCAAATATCTTTTCTTGAATTCGTTTAGCTTTTTCTTCTTCTTGTATTCTTAAATGTTCTTTTCTTCTATCTTCTACTTTTAGTTGTGTTTCTAAATGTCTCTGCTCTTCTTGAGTATCTAACTGGAACTTCTCTTCATAATCTTTGTTTAAGCTTGCTAGTCGACTCTTAAAGAACAATTTCAAATGGTTTAGCTTACCCGTCGACTCTTAAAGAACAATTACAAATGGTTAAGCTTACCAGTCGACTCTTAAAGAACAGTTGCAAATGGTTAAGCTTACCAGTCGACTCTTAAAGAACAATTGCAAATGTTTAAGCTTGCTAGTTGACTCTTAAAGAACAATTGCAAATGGTTAAGCATGCCAGTCGAGTCTTAAAGAACAATTGCGAATGTTTAAGCTTGCTAGTCGACTCTTAAAGAACAATTGCAAATGGTTAAGCTTACCAGTCGACTCTTAAAGAACAGTTGCAAATGGTTAAGCTTACCAGTCGACTCTTAAAGAACAATTGCAAATGTTTAAGCTTGCTAGTTGACTCTTAAAGAACAATTGCAAATGGTTAAGCATGCCAGTCGAGTCTTAAAGAACAATTGCGAATGTTTAAGCTTGCTAGTCGACTCTTAAAGAACAATTGCAAATGGTTAAGCTTACCAGTCGACTCTTAAAGAACAGTTGCAAACGGTTAAGCTTACCAGTCGACTCTTAAAGAACAATTGCGAATGTTTAAGCTTGCTAGTCGACTCTTAAAGAACAGTTGCAAATGGTTAAGCTTACCAGTCGACTCTTAAAGAACAATTGCAAATGGTCAAGCTCACCAGTCGACTCTTAAAGAACAATTGCAAATGGTCTAGCTTACCAGTCGACTCTTAAAGAACAATTGCAAATGGTCAAGCTTACCAGTCGGCTCTTAAAGAACAATTGCAAATGGTCAAGCTTACCAGTCGGCTCTTAAAGAACAATTGCAAATGTTTAAGCTTGCTAGTCGACTCTTAAAGAACAATTGCAAATGGTTAAGCTTACCAGTCGACTCTTAAAGAACAATTGCAAATGGTTAAGCTTGCTAGTCGACTCTTATTAAAGAACAATTGCGATTGGTTCAAATATAAGGACCCAAAAAAAAGAACCAGTGGACTGGAATAGAATCCAAGAATTTTTTATGTATTTCTTGATTGTGACACGGGTCTAGAATAGGCTTTTAAGGGACCGACAATCCAATCCTATGCTTTGAATAAGGACGAAGAAATGTTATTTAAAATAGTCATAAAATACCTAGTTTTGTAAGACTTTTGTTACATAAGAATTGCTCTTATTAAGCTAATCAGAAGCTGCTCTACTATTAGGACCTGTTACTTTTAAATCTATAAGCAGATAGATAATAAAAAAGGATCATACATAAAATAACCTTCTGGGATATAGGATATAAATCTCACATCACATTTTCTTAGCCACTTATTATTATTTATTAGGTAAGGTAAGTTACTTAAATTCTTAGAAATCGCAGCCATAGTCACTGCCCTTGTAACCTAGGTAGTTAAAAAAAGAGTTTCATTTGATTAATAGAATTTTTGATTCAAAAGCTTGCTAAAGTGAGGGTTCGCCTCAAAAATTCGCTTAAATTCGCTTCATTTTCAACTCAGATGAAGTGTTATTGTGCATAAAAAGTATGCACAATAACACTTCATCTGAGATGAAAATTGACATGAATGAAACGAATTGTGAAGCGAATTTAAGCGAATTTTTGAGACGGTTCCTTAGACAAACAACAATGCAATTAACCGTTACAACTCACAGCCAAGCCTCCAACTCTCTTGGGTGTTCGACCTGCTGTGCTAGGTACGACATAATCATCATTCTGTCTCTTTGTGAATAAAAAGGATTCTTCAACTTTTTCGTTATTACTTGTCTTTTGTTTTTTCTCAAAACTGGCATTGTGATAACCTTCTTCGGATCTTCTTTTATGTTGACTTGATGTGTTTGGAGGTGATAAGCATTGTGGCCCATTCTACATGAAAGTGAAAAAAAAGACATAATTATTTACATACCATTGCAGGGCCATATCTTGAACCAAAATGATAACGTTTAAACACTGTGGACACCCAAAAATGTGCCAAAAATATTGAAATGGCATCAAGAGAAAAAAGACATAGTTCTCACTATATATAAAACGAAATCAGAGAAATTGCTTGAATCCAAAAAATCTTTTTAAGTTGATGTGAATCATTTTAGGGACTGCCAACAATGTTCGTATTGAAATTCGTATCAATTTTTATACAGGAGTGTTTTATTGGCATACTTAAATAGTATGCACAAAAACACTTATTATGTGATGAAAATCGTTTTTATATTCATGATACGATTCTTTTGGGGGCGGTCCCTAAGGGTTCGTCTCAAAAATTCACTTCAATTCGCTTCATTTTCACCTCAGATGAAGTGTTATTGGGCATAAAAAGTATGCACAATAACACTTCAAATGAGATCAAAATTAACAGGAATGAAGCAAATTTATTAAGTGAAATTTTGAGACGGTCCCTTACTTGGATCCCATCTTTTGATAGTGAAACATTTGGGAACACTTTTATAATGTGACGCAAAAATTCGTAGGATTTCCTTGTAATTATAGCCACGGCGCATAAAATGTATTATTAGCTCATACTTCATGAAATTTAATCTTAAAAAATCAAATATCGCAATATTTACGCCAATGACAGATCTAGGCTTAGTCAAGGCACCTAAATAGCTTATTAGTGACTGCTTGTATATTATAAATTAATAGCTTTCTACTTAAATTACCCAATTCTGAGTCCATTTCTAGCACTAGTTCTTTCCTATCCAGCTAAGAACATCACCTTACAGTAAACAATGCTGAGATTAAGGGAATTAATTTTCGCAGGAACTTATTTTTGTGGATAGATTTTTTGGACATTTCGCGAGAACTAATTTTCGCAGATTGGGCATTTTTACATTTTTCGCGTGAATTAATTTTCGCGGATCGTAATAATTCATAATTTTTTTTTGATAAAAATGCAGGAAAACCAAAAACACAGAAAAAACAAAGAATCAGGTGTAATAATATTGTTTTAGGAGTAACAAAAGAAGCCATTGCTCACTTTTGGCCCTTTTATGAATATTTTGGCCGGTATATCGATTTCAATTTTGCCGATGGCCATTTTCGAATTTTTCCCGGGAATTAATTTTTGCTGATAGGTCACTTTCAGATTTTTTTGTGGAACTTAATTTCGCAGATTGGGCCAAAATACTGAAATTTAATTCCCTTAAGTTATACCTCCATGTTTTATATTTTATCCTAACACTAGAACACAAACACAATGGTGATACAGTTTAGTTACTGAGTGACCAATATTGAGTAACTGTCAGACAAGGCACGCCCAACATGTCTTATCAGTCAGTAATTATACACGTTGTTTTTTTATTAGAAACACAAGATTGAATTTCAGGCTGGACGTTTCTATCAATTTAGCTTTCTCAGCCTGCAATGTTTCTTAGATGTTTCTTAGTTTTTGAGGACTTAAATAAAAAATTGATTTACTTAATTTCATAATATATATACAGGAATGCTAAATCAGTAAATAAAAATACTGTTTTCCATTTAGGTTGAATGAATTATATGATATGAATATCCGCAGACACATGTTTCGTCCTTTCCAGGACTCATCAGTGCGGCTCGGAGTGAGTGTAGAAATCAATGCTGTCACCAGAGTGCTAAGGCACAAAATGCCGAGCGTTGCATTAATTAATGAATGATATGTATGGAAACTGCCACATGACGGTTACAAAAGAGTTAGTCACCTACCAAGTCCAGTTAGACCCAGCGTGTGCTATGGATCGTGTTCAAGGTCAGGTGCCAATTTAAGTACAATAAATAATAACAAAAACATACAAAAACATACAAAAACAACTGTAAAACGAGCGAGAGTGAGCAGAACCAAAAAAACACGAGGAAGACGCCCATAGTCCATCCAAAGAGAAACATCCCGTGCACTTTGGGCTCACACATCTACCTCTCCTGATATGAAAAGAGCACAAATCCCCATACCAGTTTCACAGGCTGTGTTTTTGCATGAGAATCCAGCTATCGCACTTACAGAGGCCGGTCCAGATCAAGCTTAGGACTAGCCAAAGCAATGAGCCTCATGTTTCTTATATAAAAAAGTGTATAATACTAACAAGCGTATTTCTATCTCATGTAGCAGAGAAAGTTTGGTTTGCATATGTCCGTCCGTCTGTCGGACTGTAAAGTTTTTGCCGTTTCCCCTGGAAAAGAGGTCTCATTATTATTAGAAGTGTCAGCAAGGTGCTCATTTTAAACAGAACAAGTAAAAGAGATCCATCATCATACATAAAGCAATTCAATATTAATTACTTTGTCTCCATTTTATTGATGTGACTAAGTAAAAGCAAGTTCTAAACGATTTATTAAAGGAGAACACCCACAAAGCCTTATAAATTCGATCAGCGTAGCTTATTTTGCTAAAAAAATTATATTTGGACCAAAATAAGCCGTTTCTCTTCCTTACGGTCCACCATTGGAGCAGAATTCTTGTCGGCCACCGTGATATTATCCAGTATATGTGACGTCACAGCTTCAAGCGCGTTATGCAGCGCTGTGGTGGAAAAGCAACGAGTGATTTGCAAAAGATAAAGAAAATATGAAGTTGATCTGTTACGGAAAGGAATGGATAAGTTGATACTCACAAGGAAGGAAACTGGCCACAGTTTGAGTCCATGGGGCTTTGTCGTAGCGGGAAATAACAAAAAGCTACCTGTTCAGTTGATGTCCTCGTAAAATGTAAAAGATCATTTTCCACACACTTATCTATACACACTGTATTGTAGGGTCGCACCCGGTGACAAGTACTTCTTCCCAAAACACTATGCAGACTACGTAGTAAGCAAGCATACGGTGAAAATATCCTCAGTTCTTGCGCACAGCCTATGTTTGCATGTTAACTCAGGTTTCTACTGCATTGTTAACCTGCAGTTAGCATTATTATCATGCGGCAGGGATTCACCCATACTTTTGACATGAAATAAGTAATTTTTTGTTGGAAGACTTGAAGTCTTAATTTCTGGATCCACTGGTTTTGGACGTTTTCATAACAAGAAACAGCAAGCAAGATCCCGGAAAGCGTAAGCACAAAAAGAGTAAATTGCATTCCCTTGCCAAATATCGGAATAAAAGCTAAGAAAGACTGAATGACGTTGATAAAAAGCATGTATGTGGCGAGATAGTTCACGTGTTCCTGCGTTTTGTTTTTATTTTACTCAAAGCACTTTTTGTTTATTAAAGAATGAAAAAAAATCATATTTTATGTCCTAAAATCAGCTTTGTCAACTTCGCCAAGATCTTCTTTTTTAAAACAGGGGTAATGTATTTTCCTCTGGATACAGCCCTGTATTGGCTTTACAAATCGTTTCATTTTCATCTCATATGACTTGTCATTGTAAATAAAGTGTTACTTGGAAAGGGAAAAAGGGGACTTTCGACATGAGAGACGCCAAAAAGACGGCAACTACCTTAAGGGAATTAATTTTTGCGGGAATTAAATATCGCAGATTTCGCGGATTTTGGCCCAATCTGCGAAAAGTAGTTCCCGCAAAATGTCCAAAAAATCAATCCGCGAAAATTAGTTACGCAAAATTTAATTCCATTAAGGATGCCATTCTAGAGGCTATCTAAACGCCGTCAAAAACTATTCTACAAAATCGCTGTCAGAATATCTGCATTGTCTCCGTCCAGTTGCCGATCTTGTAGTCTGTGTCTGGTTGCAGATTGATATGGCCTTTGACTTTCCTATCTGTTTTTATCTTCAACAAAAAAAGTAAGAGGTAAGAGATAAGCTTTACTGTATGTTTTTTTTATCTATAAAGGATATATATTTCTATACTATTATTTGTAATGTAATGAAGTTGCTATGACCTCAAAACATCATTTTCATCTCTAAAATACATTTAAGAGTATGTAAGTGTGAACGTTTATAATGACAGTCAGTTTTAAAATGCACAAAACTTCCAATGTTATGCAAGCAACAGTATTTCTTTTAGTTGCTATAAAAAACTTTTTACGAGATGGCGTTCGAACGTAATGGCGTTCGGATGCCAACCTAGCAATTCTGTCAGAAAATGAACTGGAGACCACTTGGTTGCCGACTGGTCGCCTTGATTGCCGTTCAACTGAAAATTAAAAGGATATGATTGGAGCATGAAAAGTAAAACAGGCCTATATTTTTACGAACTTGCTTTCATTTAAGGAGTAAAATGACTCTTTCTTATTGACTAGACTGGCAAAAATTTCATTATTGGTATACAATTAGACCGTGGTAAATTGATTTCATGTTTCTTCAAAACTACGATGCGGGAGGCGTTTTGTTTTACAAAAAACAAGATGCAGGCTTTAGCTTGAAAAAAAATATATATGGATGCGGGCATTAAATGCAGAGTTTATTTGAACTCTGGGATCACGTATCATTGATGTTCCAGCCATTTTATTCTTGTTTTCATATTGCTCCAATTTTACTGTTTATGTTACATAACAAAATTAATAGCAAAAACGGTATGACTACAGCCTGGGCTCGGGATACGATAAAAAATACAACAGTTCTGTTTAGATATGGGATATATAACGAATATTTTATTTATAAATGTTACCAATAAAGGAAAGTAAAACTATCAAATTAGCACGAGCTCTTTTTAAGACCTAATAAAATAAGTAGATGCAGGAAAAATCAAGATAAAAAGGTCAAATGCAGCTGCAAAAGAAGATGCGCGGGCTTACTCAAAACATGAAATCAATTTATCAGGGCCTTACTGAAATAAATTGAAAACAATTTTAATTTAATTGATCAGAAATATATGTCCAAGAATTTTTATCTCAGGTTAAACCAGATTAACAATACATAATAGTTACCATAAAAGCTCAAATAAAAACGCTCCTTGAATAAATGCCCAGGTAAAAACCTAGAAAACTCAATACCCCCCCCCCCCCCTGAATGTAGGAACCCCTATCAACCAAGGGCTGATCCAGATCGATATGGACATCGGTATACCGATTTTTAGGACATCTAATTTGGGCTCCCAAATTAAGAGGGACTGATTTAATAAAAGACTTCTTTTTTACTTCCTTACTACAAAACAAATTATAATTAACTTGGTCTTTAGTTTCAAAGTTTGGGGCATTTATCAAACGACATATATAATCATTCAGAGATCAAAACAGTTTCGTTATGACAGCAATATTGAAAGTTGTGTTTAAGTCTAAGTGCTGTTTCTTTGAAGAAAATCAACACAAATTCGGAAAATTCTTTTGCTACCTGAAAGAAATGTAAGAAAGTGGTACTTAGATTTATAACAACAAGTGTTTATGTTTGCTCGCTTCAATGTATTTGAGAGCTATTTTAAGCCAAAAAAATAAAAAAATTCCAGGCTTACAGCACCCTCCAGACCTAAAACTGCAAGGAGAATCCACCTATGGCTATGGCACTACAGCCACCCAAATTAAATTCCTGGATCAATCTCTTTCAACCCCTGAAAAAAGGAAACAGAACCCCAAGTTTATGACTTCTGTTTAAGCAGAACATTGAAGCAGAAAACAGAATAACGAACAACCTTTCAGCGTATCCATGCATGACTAACAGGACATTTTGCTGATATAAAAACCATCTAAAGGCCTGATAATGTCAAAACAAAATCCAAAAAGTATTATTGTGTCTATATTTCCTAAAGATAAGAGGGTACTGCAGCATTAACAGGCTGAAAGTTTTCTTACCCGAAATGTCATTTAAGGGCCTATATGCCACTGTGACTAACGGGACAGCTTGTCGTGACTAACGGGACAACTAACGGGAAGTGTGGGATAGGGAAGCAATATTTTAGGTTATTTCACTGTTTTTATCTTTAAAATGACTTAATGCTAAATCATTTCAATGTCAGTTAGTCTATCAAATTTGTAAACATTCCACGCAATGATGGTGCATGCAGTACGATTTCTTGGGGTATTTTATAACACATGTTTGAATTTCAGCTGCAGAAATCATGCGTGTGTAAATATTGACCCATTTATCCGTTGCACATTCATAAAAACTTTGCATCTTCAACAAGAGCCGTGTGTTGGATCATCCCCATAAGACTTAACCTTTAATTATCTCACCCTACTGCATCAACTGGACCTTTTTGACTAACCACAGACAATGCTTAAAGACCTATAATAATGGTATCAATGGAAGTTAAACATGATTGCTGCTGCAGTAAGTGTTTATGTTAGAAACTCAATACTTACACAGAATATGACAGTTTGACACCCCTTTGTGCTCTTATCAGGAAACTTTTTCGATTGATATTGTGACTAACGGGAGGTAGCATTAGATCTTAGCATCATATTCTGCAAGAACCAAAGGCATGATATCATCTAACATGTTCTAATACTTTAGAGTGACTTAATTTAACAATTAGCATATAAATTAACATCATTCTTAGTCATACTACCTACATTTTACATAGCTCAATATTTGTTTTTTTTAGCATGAAGAAGTGGTTTGAACTCTCCACGTGAAAAAACATCATTGTCAGGATAACAGGAATTTAACTTATGCATTTTTCACAACTGCAGACCCTAAACTACAACTTCCTATGAATATTTTTGAGGATATCAGCACTTAAATTTTTCAGTCCCATGTCCTAATTTTCGTGGATACACAGAATTTAGGGTATGAAGACGCATGTTGTTTAAGTTGGTCTCCTCCCTATGACCTAATCCTTACATCCAGCACTTAATGCTGGCATTTATCTGATTTAATTACAATTTTATATATTTACGAAAGAGATAATATTTTTAGTGTATATATGGGTGACTTCAATAAGATATCTTCAGAAATTTATTTTCTTATTACTACTACGGAATATCCATTTTTGTATAGAACGCCCCCTTGAATAAAACCCATGTAAAAAGGGCTGTGACTGTTGTCTACTATCCAGCGCTTGTGACCGAAATGCATAGAATGAAAGTAAACTCATGAAGAGCTGAGACAAAAAAATTATTATTAATAAAGAAAAACATTGCTTTAAGGACAGTTAACACCAAGTTTGCATGTAAATTGGCACTAATTCCCATTTAGTATCTTCTTTGTGCATGCTTACTATATATACACAAAAACTCTCTATATGATGAAAAATGTAGGATTTCCGATGAAAGATAGAATATCAGCACATAAATTTCTTCTTATTAACAGTGTTGGAGGACGTCTAACACTACTTTATGGCAATCTTACATAAAAATTCGCTTGAGAGTTGGGCCACCTAGTTGGATCATAAAACATGTAAAACTTAGTTATAACATATATATACCTTTTCAGCCAATGGTACTCTGTGATACTTGACAGGACTTTGCTCTTTAGGAACTGCTGATTCAAATCTTTTGACAGGACTTTGCTTATGTGAGCTAGGAACACCAGCAAGTCTTTTATTTTTTGCAGCTTCTTTTCTGGCTTGAGTTCTCTCAAGAAGCTTCTATAAAAAGAATAATATCAGTTTCGTATAATACATTATCAGGCATCAAAATCAGATAATGGCCGCCTGACACACTTACAATATCGCACACTATTTGCTTACAATATGACTACAATATGTTACAATATGCAGAAATTTTCTAAAATTTCATTGCCTGTGGTTGCCCAAAATGTTTGATTTGAAAACAATATTGTAGTGATATTTTAGCACAAAATGAGTAGGAAAAATGAGTTACCTAGAAACCTGTGCCAAAGGTCAGGTATAAAATTTAAAAGGAATTGAAAGTGCTATCAAAACAGTTATGAAGAGATAGATGCAAGGAAAGGGAAACAGTAAGAAGGAGTTGTAGGGATATTTTAGGTACAGTCGGCTCTCAATATCTCAAACTCTCAATGTACCCGCAAAATAGTTTGAGATATCGAGAGTTCCAACTATCAAAAAATGTGCTGAAAACAAGGAAAATCATCTAGCAGATGCTCAAAATACTGTATTTCCCATGAAAAATAAAAGATTAACCACCAGGCTACGATTTGCAAAAAGTAATCCGTAACCTGGCTTTGCTTCAAACAGACCAATTTCTCCTTGCTCAACAGATATTCAATTTTTAAGGTTAGTGACTGAATTTTATTTTTTATTTTTCAGCATGCTTCCAGCACAAATACTTGATGCAAACTGAACATCCCAAACAATCATTTCCGACAATTGTGTAAAATTCAAATCAACAAAACATTCGATTTTAAACAAATTCAAATTGAACATTTGAGTTAATAACTTGAAAACGCAAATCTTGCAGACGAGTTTGTAATAAATTCTAGATAACGAGAGAAAAACAGTCACGGGACTGGAAAATTTGTTTGAAATAAACATGTCTGCCATGGCATATTTCAATTTTCCACATTTTTCAAACCACATGCAGTGACGTATATAGAGCGATTTTGGACCTGGTGGACCGGTTTGGGCGCACAAACTAATGTCTCCAAACTCATGACATGACTGTGAATATTTTAACTTGCCTGTCAAGCAAGGACTACAAAAGGATAGCGATTTCAGGTTCATACAGGGACTATAGCTAAGTACATTCGTAGGCCATAAGTGATGCCCAACAATAGTTCAATTTAGAAATCGAACAATAATTGTTAACAAATGTTAAAACAAGTTCTCTTAGAGAGAATCTATTTTCCTGACAAATGTCAGGACAAATGTACTAACCATACAGTGTCCCCCAAAAAACTCTAGATACGTCACTGACATCGTAGTCCAACTATGTTAACAGTAGTCTAACGACAATGAAAGCAGAATGAACTCCAAAAAGCTGGAATTTGCTAAATGTACAATTTATTGAGAACCTCATCCAAACATTCACCAAAGATAGGGCCGAAATGCATACCCAAAATCCATCGTTCGATATATTTTACTTTAATCATTTGATGTTTTTTTAAAACCAGTGCCAGTCTTCTTGAACTTTGTGACGTAGTGATTCAAGTGAGCTTTTTAAATAAAAAGTTTAAAGTTTGAATAAAGCTTAATGCTTATAAAGCATGTATGCTTCTCCCTGAACAGATGTCGTAAATTTCTGTGTCACCTAACTTAAATAAAAATTATCTCATGGACTCATAGACCTCAGGTTGTTTCTGAAATTCCATATGGCTATGTGGGCAAAATTGTATAACATATAGGATGCAAGTTAAAAAAAATTGACTTGAGCCGGTTGAATATTATTTTAAATAAACTTCCTGTGAAGATCACTTAGACATAAACATCTCCAATGGAGTGCAGACTGTAAATCTTTGCTCAGGATGCTTCCAATTTATTCATTTACTGCTAACGGCAGAGAGATTCTATGTAATTAAGACGTTCTAGTGTTCCAACAGCAAGTTTTTTGCTTGCCCTATGGAAGTGTAGCTAAATATCTATGAGATATATATATATATATTTCAACTCGGACAGTCCTTTTAGGTGAATTCATTTCCACTGCATGGTCTGTTCCATGACAATGTTTTCACCTAAAAGGACTGTCCGATCATTATTTAACTTAGTCAAAGCAAAGTCGGATCCAGAAGCGGATCCAGAACACTATTTAACTTAGCCGAAGCAAAGTCGGATCCAGAACGTTATTTAACTTAGTCAAAGCAAAGTCGGATCCAGAACATTATTTAACTTAGTCAAAGCAAGGTCGGGTCAAGAACATTATTTAACTTAGTCAAAGCAAGGTCGGGTCAAGAAGCGGATCCAGAACACCGTTTAACTTGTCAAAGCAAAGTCGTATCCAGAAGCTGAGCCAAAACACTATTTAACTTAGTCAAAGCAAAGTCGAATCCAGAAGCGGATCCAGGACATTATTTAACTTAGTCAAAGCAAAGTCAAACTAATGAAAGCAATTGGAATTTTATCCGAAGTACGCCATTATGTTCCCTCAAAAACTCTTCATAACGTTTATTACTCAATTTTTAATTCACATATCATGTACAGC
>JAUCNQ010085337.1:0-12278 GCA_032352715.1 Bougainvillia muscus | reverse complement strand
CTGGAAGGTTACCAGGATAAACACCACAGCGTACCTCCACATCAGTCTAGATAATGAAATTTTGCAAAGCCTTGTTAAGAAACCCACAATTTTTTGGCCTAGAATGGATAATGATCTTGCCTGGGATAGGTTAGACAGTGCTGTTCACAGCAAACTTGTTGGGGACAATGTTATTGCTGCTAAACTTTCTCTGCTTGAGGAAACTTTCTATTCTGCAGTGTCTTTACTCTTTGGTATAAATCCACCACCAAGGAAGGGTTTCAAATGTCTTAATCGTCGTTCACAGTATTCAATCAGACTTGTGATGGAGAAGAACAAACTGATGTCCTTAATTAATGCATCCTCTTACCCTGAATAATTTAATGAAATAGAAATCCTTTTATAAGAAGTTTTATATGAAGGTAAATTAAAAACAGTTAGGCGGGGAGAATGTAGTCTAAAGCGTTGATGGAAAATTACCAGAGCCAATAAAGCCTTCTTTACAAATCATTATGAAGCTGGTAAAAGGGTTTTAAATCCTAAATGTTACATCAATTTAACAGTTGATCAAATCACCTTGGGTCAACACAAAGCTGCCTCGCTAGTAGATCCTTTGCGTAATTTTCTTTTGGCAGATTGGAAGGATTACCACCTCCTCCAGGAATTGAATTCCCGTTTAATGCTTTACGAGACGACTTTGATAAGGTTAATGCTTTCCGGAGGAATGGTACTGGGATAAACCAAATTCCTTACAAAGTATATAAAAAGTGCACACAAACAGCGTCGTATTTATTTATTTTGCATCGATCATGTGAGAAACACTCTACTGTTCCCATTCAGTGGAGAGTTGCTAGTGATATTTTCATACCAAAAAACTCTTCCCCTTCTCTTAATAACATCTAAGACTAAAGCTATATTTGGAACACTGAACAATATTGAAGGAGCATGGCTTTCACGATCAATGGACATAACTGACACAACCCCATATATTCACAGTTGCTCCTCATCTGAGCTTAAATCAACTAAGGTTAGTGGACACTTGTTGCTTAGAGATTCGGCTGATCAATTAATATCTTCCAATCCAGCCCATCTAAAATGTGGAGCTTGGAAAGTAGAAAAGGCTGTGACTGATGCAGAGCAAACGTTAGAATTTAAGAAAGTCCTTGGTTAGAATCAGACAAACAGAGCAGGCCTGAGATCATTCAAGCTTCCAGAGATTTCCGAAAAAACATCTCATGACTATTGGAAATTGATTGCTTCAACAGTTCTAGAAAGTGACGAAAATCTTGACCAGGCAAGGGCAGTCCAACTGTCCCTCCAAAGTAACTTATCTAGATGGTGTGACTATGTTAAATACAATTTGTCTTGGAAAACTCTGCTTGGCATGCCACCATCTCTTGTCTCCTTTGTTTTGAGACCCACGTACGTCACACTTCCATCACCTAGGAATCTGCAGCGATGGAACTGATCCATCCTGTTATCTTTGTAAGAAGTTCATATGTACATTACCTCATATTTTGGGAGCGTGTACTGTGGCACTAAATCAAGGCAGATTTACTGATCGTCATGACGAAGTCCTTGGTGTTTTTGTGTCAGGAATAAATACCTTTGTGAGTAGTTATGAACCACAGAGCAGGTCTTCAACTAGCATTAAGTTTATCACAGCAGCAGAAAAGCTGCCTAGCCAGAAAAAACCTCATTTAGGTCTCTTACATGAGGCTTCTGACTGGGTTGTACGACAGGACCGCAACGGTTCTTTACAGATTCATTTTTAGCTGTCACCTCACTTCGACCTGATATTTTGTTGTTTTCCAAGGAAACAAGGACTGTGATAATTATTGAACTTACTTGTCTTTGTGAAGAAAGTATAGAAGCATGGCACAGGAAAAGGTTTGATAAGTATCTTTCTTTATGCGAACAGATTAAAAATAATAGATGGGTAGTTCATTGCGCCCGTGGTTACTGTGCAAAATCTGTACCAACCTGTATTAAACGCTTAGGGTTCACTAACAAACAGTGTCGGGAACTTTACCAGTCTTTAGCTTTAACATCAATGACAAGCTCATTTGCAATCTGGAATGCTAGAGACACCAAAGAGTGGACTCCTATTGTGTTAGGCGATTCTCCAACTGAGTCTTGTCCTCTTCTTAAAACCACCAAAAAAGGAAAGACAGTTGTTCGTCCTGTTAGTCTTCCTAAGTCTGTCAATCCAAATAGCGGTCTGGTAAACAAAGGCAACACATGTTATGTTAATGCAATTATACAGTGTATAAATGTCATGACTAGCTTTTGGGCTAATTTGAGCTCTGAAGACATCTTAGAACACCCATTGTATTCAGCGTTTTTAAAAGTAATATCGTTACTTAAAACTTCTGAAGGTTCCACTGACCCATCTATATTCCTTACTGTTCTTCAAAAGCATTTTGTTGATTCAGGAAACACAAACTTTTTAATAAATTCTCAGCAAGATGCTGCTGAGGTTCTGACACACATTTTAGAAGTGCTCCCTAAAAATTCTGTTATTGCATCAGCAATGTAATGTTATATGCCGTAAAACCAGCTCATGCACAGTATGTTTGTCCTTACAGACCTCAGAAACAAACATCATTATCTTAAGACTGCCTGTAAAAAAAAACTGTGCAAGATGCAGTAACAGAGTATTTAACCAAAGAGAATTCTGATTAGGTATTTTGTTTTACTTGCTCCCGGTTGTGTGAGATGATAACAGACCACAAAATTTCTTCTAGCGGCAAATACCTTATTGTACAATTAAATTGTTTTGTTATGAATAGTAATGGTACTGCAATAAAAGATGCAAACCTTGTATATTGTAATCCGAAAGAAAGTAAATTACCTTATTGTACAATTAAATGGTTTTGTTATGAATAGTAACAGTACTGCAAGAAAAGATGCAAACTTTGTATATTGTAATCCTGAAGAAAGTAAATTACCTTATTGTACAATTAAATGGTTTTGTTATGAATAGTAACGGTACTGCAAGAAAAGATGCAAACCTTGTATATTGCAATCCAAAAGAAAGTTTGCGTTTTCCCACACTTTCTAGTGGTGAAGAAGATGTAACTTTTGACAAGCACTACAGTCTCATTGCATCTATAAATCATGATGGTAGCCTCAGTAATGGGCATTATTGGGCTACAATCATCTGCATGGCTTAGTTGCAATGGCAGGGCAGTTCTACCTGTTACTCCACAAAGCTTAAACAATCGTTCCTCGTATCTTCTGATTTATGAATTAGTACACTAACATTATCATTGAATAAATAGCCAAACCAACAAAAAACAAACTATGTCTATATCTTATTTTCCAAATTGTTGGAAAACACATTTATACAGTTCGACTCACTATCGTTCTGATGAAGTCCTGCAAGGGGGTGTCTGCGAAGGTTACCCTGAATTTTCAAGCAGCTCAGGAATCTTCCATACTCACTAATTAAGAAAAAGACGTGACAAATTGATTACTGCACCATTACCCGAAATATAAGGGTTTTTATAAAATCGGATTATCGGATTTGGAAAGAATGTATCAGATTTTGGACTGCAAAAGTTCGAAATTGTAATCGGCATGGCTTTTTCTTTGAATATATGATGAAATGCAACAAATCTATTTCATAATAAAAAGTGTGACGTAGGTGCATGTAGTTATCCCGATCTTCCCATGTGTCGAAACTTTTAGGAAGCTAGTTCAGCTGAAAATTCTGGACCACAGAGCAAAGTTTGTTAAGTAACACATTCATATCATGAAGCCATAGTGGATATGTAATATTTCAATTGTAAAGAATTATAGTGTCATTCTTATTCTTTCCAAAAAAATATGTTATGCCAGTGCTGCTGTAAAGCTTACAACAAATCTCTGACTTTGAACAGACTATTTCGTTATAAAAATAACATGGCTTTAAAGGGAGCACCGGTCATATCATTGCAATGTAATTTGAAATAAAAGCTTTCATAAGTTAAAAGAAAACTTAAACTGGAAATTTTTTTGCTTACTTTACTTAAAAATCCATTCTTCTTAGCCAAGGAAAAAATAGATCCTTTTTGTACTCTCTTCGTAAAAAATCCTTTCTTCTTAGCCAAGGAAAAAATAAATCCTGTTTGTTTTACAATAAATTTATACCAAAAATCTGATAAAACGTAAACTGCTAAAAAAAGGAGTGCATGTTGAATCCACGTGGTTTGAAAATCCTTTACATAAATGGTTCGATGATATCTTGTCTTTATCTATTTGGATTGAAAACAAGTCCCAGATATAGCTGATATATTCTTTCCCTGGCTCCATAGTAAATTTTAACAATCATTTATTGTTTTAGATATTTACTGATAACCATGATGGAGATTTGGCTGTGACTGATAACCATGATGGAGATTTGGCTGTGACAAATTGTGATAAATTTCATTGGATGTGAATCGGGTAATCAGCCATTAAAATTCGTATCGTGGATCGTACTCTTTTTATAGCAGAAAATATGTCTTTGCGCATACTACGTATGCACAAAGACACCTGTAAATAACATTGATACGAATTTCAATACAAATTTTGTGGACGGCCGTATAACCTTTATAATCTGGCTATGTTCTAGTGGAGTCAGCTCTTTTTGTTAAAGGTTTTTGTAACAGCTCTTTTTATGTGCTCATTTGGGTTTTTTTAAATTCATGTTTTCACTATTTGCTTTATATTTAAAGAGAAGATTGAGCTCAAACTTACATAAGGTATACGCATCAAAAAATCAAACTGCAGTAAAACACGCGATACCGTAAATGCTCTAATTAAAGCCCACTCTTTAATAAACGCCCCTCCAATTTAACTCCCAGTTAAAAAAGTCGATAGATAAATGAATGTCCCTCTCTAATTAGAGGTATAAGACAAGTGATTCTTGACAGACAGAAACGCAAATAGTTGATTCTAAACCAATTCTATATTCTGGTATGATCATTTGTGCAAATGACCGAATGTGAATTTGAATCAAATGCAATGGTCTTTGACGAAGATGAAGAAGAAGAAGACAACTTCATTCACACTTCATAACAGTGGAATGTAAAGAAACCGTGTTGTATTTTCTATTTAACGCCTACCCCAATATCTAAAAAATTAATTAAACGCCCCTCTCCAATAAACGCCCAGTCAAAAAGTTGCTAAACTTGATTAACGCCCCCACTTTAATTAGGGCATTTATTATAAAGAAACAGCTCAAAACTTTACTTTATACATTCGGTTCCTTTCTATCACTTTCTTATTCATTAAGAAAAAGTGAATGTATGCTCAATAGCACTTTATCGGAGTGAAAATAGAACAATTTGTAAAACAAATTGAAGCTAGTTTTTGAGACGAACCTTAGTAAATATATAGTAAATGTGATCTTTGCATATCTAGTACTCCATGAAAACCGGGATAACCGGGATAATCTATTTCAGAATACATATAATTATTTGACATTTAGAGAAAATTATATTTTCTCTAAACGACAAATAATCTTGTTTACGATTTTCATGCAGTGTATACACGACCATTGTCATTCAGGTTGTGCTGGAAAACTTGGTATTGCATCTGATAGTATGACTTCGTCTTCATCTTACAATGATGTCAACACTCAAGCTAGATCTGGTACACTGAACAATATTGAAGGAGCATGGATTCTGATCAATAGATCGAATAACTGACACAACCCCATTTATTCAGAGTTGCTCCTCAAAGTTGCAAGTAATATCTGGTATTGCTATTCAAGGTCAAGCTATTATATTAATGGACAAGTTTCTAAATACATGATTCAATATAGCTACGAAGTTGGGCCACTACTACAGTATGCATTCAACACTTCCCCCATGGTAAAAGAGTTATTCATTGTTTTTTTATATGTTTTTCTGGTATATAGACAGCCTTTGATATGGATTAAAGTTGCTAAGGATGTTGAGGAGTATATCTTAATGCCCAAAACTAAATCGCTAACAATCTTCAGAAGGAGATATACCTAAAGCCATCGTACTAGCAATAGTTGAAATTTTTGGAAGCTTTTAGGCACAATTTCAGAAATTCAATAAGCCTACCTATTGACTTATACATGTATTCAAATTACTTATCCTTTATGTGGAGAAAATGGGTAAAAGGTTGTGTTTGGAATCATTTTACGATTTTCTTCTCGGGAGTTTATTTAAGCATACGAATAATATAACTCCATAAAACATTGTCGGAATCTGATTAAGACATTAAACAACAGTTTATTTCATCATGTCTTCCTTATTATTATTAAGGGTTCGCATCAAAAAGTCAGATGAATGGTTATTGTGCATACAAAGTATGCACATAAACACTTCGTTTGAGATGAGATTGACAGGAACGAAGTGAATTTTTAAAGCGAATTTTTGAGACGGTTCCTAAAACTGTGTGATAAATAATATATCTTATTCTGCAACTTGTAGTTATCCATAGCCAAAAGGTGTCATATCTTTTCTACAATTGACGTAGTTCAAGTTGATTAATCATTTTATTGTTTGTTTTTCTGTTGTAGATATTTAATGGTTCATATAATCGCTACTCTACTCATGTTTCAACACTTCCTCAGCCACTTGTCGCTGCGTGTGTGCGTTTATTGCCCAAACAATGTGTTGCAGCTGGTTGCAGTGTCCGTTGGGATTTTATTGGTTGCTCTGAAGGTTAGTGTATACTATCATTTTTTATTAACCTACTCAACGTAGTTACGGACAGTACCACTAACTTCCGTTTTCCATTCGTTTTTACAGAGGGTAAATTGCGTTTCGATCCTGGTGGTGTTATAGAGCAGGTTTTGTTCTTTTTGCAAAGGTCTATAATCTAGTCGTTAAAGGTTTTAACCCAGAAAAAGATAATACCAAGCTGAAACTTTGTCAGATGGTTCCATTGGTCGAGCAAAGTTACCAAAAAAAGCCCCATGATTCCCATTTGGGAATAGCGAGTTTGACCACTTTTCCATAATGGCCGCAGTTGCCATAGGCCAAAAATTTGATATGGCCTAAAATTAATTGTATTATAGCTCATTTGAAAGGTATTTTAATACTGACTCATTTTCACATTAGAACTATGTTCCAAAAATGCAATTGTTTAGAATTATAAGCCATTGAAAGTTATATATGATGGCGGCAGCTGCTAAAGGCCAAAATTTCGATATGACCTAAAATTGATGTATTATAGCTCATTTGAAAGATAATTTAATACTGACTCATTTTCACATAAGAACTATTTTCTACATTTGCAGTTATGAGCCATCGAGGCTTTCTAGGAAGGTTGCACCTATGGGAAACGAATCATTGTTTGTGTCAATTAGCATTCGCGGAAACAAATGAACAAAAATTCGTTTCCCAAGAAAAAACTTTGTGGTTGTTTGGATTAGAACAAAAAGTAGATAAATGTATCCACAGTTTTTTTTAGGAAAGTATTAAAAGTCTTATTTATAACGGCGTTAATGCAGCGTCCTTTTACTCGCAAATAAAACTGGTATAAACAGTTGTATGCAATGTGAGTTCTTAGCGAAACAAACTATAGTTTGCGCCATAAAACTGTGGCGGTACAACGCAGTGACAAAACAGTTTACCACCAAATTTCAAGGCCTGTAGTGAACCCTTTCTATCAAAACACGTCAAAGATATTACTCCATCATTGTCATCTATTTCTTAAATAATTTTCATCATTATTGCTTGATCCCTACATTTCAATCGCCTAAAATGAATATTATGGTCTATGGTTAAGTACTTGCTGAAAGATCGATCTCGATTGTTTCAACAATTTCGGTATTAGAGTCACCATCACAATTAGTTTCATGTTGTCCATCTACAGATACGTAGAGTTGAGTCTTTCATCAATCCGAATATATGTAGAAAGATACCTTCATCAATAACATACAGCGTGCTCTTATCAATCTGGCCTAATCAATCACTTCATCATCACTTGAGTGCTATTTTCAATGCAGCTTTATCAGGTGTATGAACATCTTTAAACAACGAAGTGGGATTTGGTTTTAAAACCAAGGTGAAGTACTTCTCAACTGAATTTTCCCGATCTGCAGTAGCTGTAAGTCTTGCAAAAAGAAGTATTTGACATGTTCCTTGTCTAATTTTACAACATTCCCGAGTACCTCCAGTGGTTATGCATTGCACAGTTGCAGTTGCTATATTTTGACCATCCAAGGAGTTTTGAATGCTTGCTCCAATCTACTCTGATCTTTCACAGTTAACCAAATCTTTATCAGATATAGGATACCAAACTCGAAGTCAGGGAATGTAGATGTCCATCAACGAAAGTAAATGGATTGCGTTGTTCAACCCAGTCTCTAAATATCTTAAACTCTTCAAGGTCAGGCATATATGTGTGTTGCTCACTTGAGTATAGATCTAATCCAGAAAGATCATCATCATCGACTGGTGCACAATGGAACTGTGGCTTAAACTCAAAATCCATAAATGACTTGTACACTGTCTATCTGTCTGTGGCTTATACCTGGAATGATATTAAATACATTATATTAAATACATTATAGTATATACATTATAGTATATTCAGGGATGTATTATAGTACATTATAGTACATTATAGTACATTACAGTACGTTTTATACGTTATAGTACATTATAGTACATTATGGTAGTATTTTTTCCTTACTAACATGGGCTTATACAGGAGGGGGCTTATACATGGGGGAGCTTATATTCTGAGTTTCACGGTAGATCACGTTAACAGGTTTTATAACTCCAACTCCATTTGTGTACTATAGTTTGTATGTGAAAAGGAATCTTTGCTAAGCCTTAGTAAATTCTCTTGACCTCTAATACATCAATTTTAGGCGATGTGAATTTATGGCCAAGGTATGTATGTCAGCTATCTCCTTCATAGATTCAGCTATCTCATAGTCTCCAATGGCACATAGTTCTTATATGAAAATGAATCAGCTTTAAATTATGTTTTAAATGTGCTACGATACATCAATTTTAGGCGTTATCAAATTTATGGCCTAAGGAAGCTACCACCTCTTATACATCGCCTTTGATGGCCTATATCTCCTAACCAGTGTATTTTTGGAACTATGAAAATGAGTCCGTATTAAATTATCTTTCAATTGAGCTATAAAATACCAATTTTGGGCGTTATCGAATTTTTGGACAACTGCAGCTGCCACCATCATAGATATCCTTCAATGGCTTATAACTCTAAACGAGTGCATTTTTGGAACATAGTTCCTATGTGAAAATGAGTTAGTATTAAATAATCTTTCAAATGAGCTATAAAACAACAATTTTAGGCCATATCGAATTTTTGGCCTCTGGTATCTGCCGCCATTATGGAAAAGTGGCCAAAACTCATTATTCCCAACAGGGAATCATCTTGGTGACCCTCCACAACCAATAGAACCATCTGACAAAGTTTCAGCTTGGTATTATTTTTATCTGGGTATGGCCATTATTTTCAGTTCAGCGACTGGTCAAGAAAAAGGAGATCTGATTAAAAAATTCTCATTATTAGCGAAAACATAGGGCAAAATAGGCCTTAAAGTTCCAAAAATCGGGATAATAGGAATAATTTTAGTTCCACTAGATACACTTACTTCACACACATTACTTTCAGATAAATTTGTAACATTTTATTGAACAATAAAAGAAAAAGCCGGGTCCATTGAAATTTCGAACTTTAACTGTCCAAAATCCGATAAATTTGTTAAAAATCCGATATTCCGATTTTACGAAAACTCTTATAATTCGGGTAATGGTGCCCTAATCAATTTGACCCGGCTTTTTCTTAATAAGTTGAGGGAAGAGGCTTGATTTACATGCCCCGTAAAGTGACCAATCAAAGGCCTTCTGGTGGAATGAAGAATACATCTAGTTTGGTACAGTCCGTAACTAGCCTGAGTAGAGAAAACAGTAACCAATACGGAAAACTGAAAATGTAATTCTTTATCACCCAGGTGTTCTCGATTCAGTTGGATTCGTTTTGTAATGTAATGTTTTGTGGAACTTCATGCAGCAAAAAGAGGAATCAGAGAATATATCACTAGACTTACTTTTTTGTTTAGTTTGAAAAATAGATAACATAAGAAACAAACTGGGGGAAATTGTTTTTGTTAGCCAGCCAGACCAAGTAGATTTTGTGCTGCAAATGCAGAAATTGTTATCAGTTATTTTAGGTATTGCAAAATTAACTGTGAATGAATAACAGTAAAACCTGAAGAACATGCGAGATTGAAATAGAATAAGCTTTTATCTGAAATTCGTACTCTGATCCCTGTAAAAGAAGTTTAACTACAAGGTGTAAGCCGGATGGATACCTTTCGTTCTACCTGCCTGTCAAACAAACCCCTTCTTTAAGAATAAGGAAAGCTCTTCTTAGGATACGAAGATTTATTACACAAGATATTATATTCAATACAGTTCTAGTCTTATCACAGCGGGGAAAACTATCAACGCAAGACTTTAATCAATGATAGAGGATAATAATATTCTGCAAATGAAGTTATTTAATGTGAAAAATATCTATAATGGCGTAAATGACGAGCTCTGATTGGTCGAGACGAATATCTTTACTACCGTTCATGTACTCAATTTTATGACGTATATTTTATTATTTTGGTTACTACAAGCGAAATTCAAAAAGCGTATAGTTTTTAATTTTTTATTTTTTAACCACGTGGTGGTTTATGACCTCATCGAAATTATCGAAATTTGAAAAAACTGTTTTTATAAAATCTAATATGTTTCAAACAAAAGGTCTCGAAAGGTTATGCGGCAAACTGGTATCACTCTTGCCAGATTACAGGAGTTTTAAAAGTTTATAAGAATTGCCTGAGTGATCGAAAATTCTAATATAATACCATTTTCCCGCTTAACGTTTCAAGATCTTTCATTTGGTCCAACTGAAAAAAGCAAAAAAATGCGATTTTAAAATTCGAAAATTTGCAGGTCACGTGAACTGTACCTAATTTCCCCTGAAAACGTCTATAAATGAGTTTTATAGGAAGCATTATCATCTTTTTTACATTTGCTTGATTCCTACAGGGTTAGTTATTAACCAAGAAATATAAGTAACCTAGTAAGGGACAGTCCACAAAAAATAAATAAAACGTGTCCTTTGGTTTAAATATTGCCTAGATGTACAACAATAATTCCAAATTCAAGTCTTTTATCTTAATGTGATAAGGCAAACACAATAAACTGAAGTTGTATGTGATTTATTTGTAATTTATTATTTATCCAGGTGCCCATCCTGCAATTGAACCCATCAATCCTGTCACAATTAACAAAAATGAAGAAAAAGACATATCTTGTCAAATTATGTCACAACCGAAACTTCATGCAAAATGGGAAACAACTACAAACTCAACCAAACAGTTTGATCTTTATCATTCGTCTTCATTAACTGGAAACTCACTATTTATCAATGGTAGCTATTTGTCAACATTGCATATTTCAAGAAATGTTACAGAATTCATTGTATACAGTGATGCACCATGTAGAGTTGATTCGAATTATCAAGCAGAATGTAATCTCACGTATTCTTGTTTTGCATATTATAAGGAAGATACAAAGGGTTATCAAAACACAGTTGTGACATACAAGGCTCTTAATGGTAGGTTAGGAACCGTGTCAAAAATGTGCGTTATAAATTCGCCTCATTCCTGTCAATTTTTATCTCAAATGAAGTGTTGTTGTGCTTACAAAGTATGCACAATAACACTTCATCTGAAGCGAAAATGAAGCGATTTGTAAAGCGAATTAAAGTGAATTTTTGAGACGAACCCTTAAAAGTTAAAGATGAGATCCCCAATAATGTTTGGTCTCAACAATTTGTGTTAATTTGCTTCACAAATTGGTTGTAATTTTGTCTCAGAAGAGCTATGAGCCATAAAGCTAAGTTTTGAGACAACTGTTATAGTCGATGATTCTCGTGTATGTGTGATATTTTTTCACCCGTACTTTATTTTTTATCAAAAAGCACAGCATGAAAATTGTTTTAATCCGTTTCAGATTACTTTTGATTTTTTGACATTTTAGAAAATCTTCATATGATACAAATAATCTGACGTAATCCGAAATAGATAATCACGATTTTCATGCAGTAAAGATCACTATCGTGATACAGAGTCGAATCTGAAAGCTTGAAAATAGTAGGCAATTGCCTGCGAACAAGTGTAAAACCATTAAAACTTGTAATAGAAATTGCAGTAGTTTTACTCTTTTTTGCAGGTGTTTGCTTACTGATAAGCTAATGTAGTTAATATCTGTGAAATAATAATTCGCAGGTATTGGCTGCGTTGGCAACATATT
>JAUCNQ010085226.1:0-12280 GCA_032352715.1 Bougainvillia muscus | reverse complement strand
AGTGTCCTTGGTGGAGTTCATTTTTAGCATTGTTGCAGGCTTAAAGCCTGCAACAATGCTAAAAATGCACTCCTCCACCATGCTCGATTTTAAAGAGATTTGTTACATATTTACCGAACAGATACTTTGAAGAACACCTTTAGAGGGATGCTTCCGAACCATTTTTGGACTTCATGAATTAAAGGGTCAATGTTTACCTGATCATTTCCTGTCTGGAATTCAAAAATCCCTTTCACAAAGCAATTTATTTCCATTTTAGAAGAAATCCCTTTAGTATAAACAAAGTATGCATAAATATGCTTAAATATATTTATATGTAGTAGTGGCACCACAGTAATACATTGAGCTTATAATCGAGAGGTGGCCGGTTTTAAACAAGGCCTAATATCTTTTCGCACCACGGGTAAAGAGGGGCTTGCCATGTTTAAGTGTCACAGGGGCAAAGGGGTATTAAAGCTCAGAGACGGATTAATAACTTCGTTGGATGATGTAATCTGCCCGTAGTAGTAGTGGTAGTGGTAGTGGTAACCTTGGGAGAAGTAAAGTAATTAAAAAACATACTTCTCAAGCATAAAATATTTTTCTTTATAGAATTAATATTCATCTTACCCCGATATACTGAACCAGCATATGGTGTAAAGAATGCACTTGATTTCCCTCCGACTCGAGAATAAGTCCTGCCGTAATTAGGAGGATAGCCACGAACACTAAAGTAAAGAATAAATTAAGCCATATAGAATATTAACTCATTTTCATCTAATATGAAGCGTTTTGATACATACTAAAGTAGATACAAAGATACTTCTCCTTAGATGAAAATAACAGGAATTGGTGGCACAGGGTTCGTCTCAAAAATTCGCTTCACAAATCGCTTCATTTTCACCTCAGACGGAGTGTTATCGCGCATACAAAGTATGCACAATAACACTTCATCTGAGATGAAAATGACAGGAATGAAGCGAATTTATAAAGCAACCCACTACTTACAATCTCAATGTTCCAAAATATTTGTTATTAAACTTAAATTAATACCTTAAACGGCCGGTCGTGAAAGTGCTTTAACTATATTTATCATTAGCTGTAAAAAATATCTGCAATCTGATTGGCTGAGAGGCAGTACATATTTGCTATATCAGTGTAATAAAAGCAGTGCAAATAAAAATAGCCTAATAGTTTTAGACAGCTGCGCAAAAAATACCATACAAAAGAGTTGCTCTTAAGAAACGAGGCTTAACTCATATGTTAATTTCTTCTACCAACTAACACATTTTACGTGTGTTAAGCCCATAGAATATACACACAAAGAATACTCAAATTACAATTTGCTTCATTTTCACCTCAGACGATGTGTTATTGTTCATACAAAGTATATATAAATAATACTTCATCTGAGATGAATATTGACAGAAATGAAGCGAATTTGTAGAGCGAATATTTGAGACGTTTCCTACAGTAACACTGATTGATCTTCGAAAACTACATCAAAAATGACTCTTCCATGTAAGAAAAATATCAAAGCCCCTTTTTTCTAAAAAGTCCTAAAGATACTTCTATCTTCAGGACTATTTTACATAAATATTGCCCTCCTGACTTGGTTCGTCTATATACAATATTGAAAAAAAACCTTTAATATTAATACCTTGGGGGTCTAACATTTACTTGTGGTGGTGGTCTCGGAGGAACAGAACCTTGATAGAAAATCAATACTTAAGATTAAACCCTTGATTCTGATTAGAGAACAGTTCAAAAATTCACTTTACTAAAATTCATTTCAATCCTATCATTTTTCAATGAAGACGTGCCTTAGCGCAAACTTTGTATACACACAATGACACTAGGTCTAAAATTAAATTGAAGGGAACTTTCGAGACGGACCCTTAGGGTTTGTCTCAAAAATGTGCTTTAATTCGCATCACAAATCGCTTCATTTTCACCTTAGATGAAGTGTTATAGTGCATACAATTGGGAAGCCTGTATTTTCTTAAGTAAATATCATTTCGGGATGAAACTTTGCACAATTGGTAATTGTTATAAGAAATTTCTGAAAATGACGTCATATTACTGAAAACTGGAAGTTTTTGCATTTTCCGACAAAATTACTGGAAAGATTTTCGAAATGAATTCCAACCGCGAAAAAAAAACCAATCACCAATAGCACCATCGTTTTTTACCCAAAATTCAAGGATTCTTATCTTAGACTTCCCACACAGTTATTTGATAAAAAAAGTGTTGAAAACAGCCTTTAAACTATTTTAGCTGGGTAACATTTGGTCAAAGTTTCAGGCGAATTATTCCTCCACCATCGTCCCAGGTTTTCCGTGCCGTCCCATTGTTAATAGGGTTAACTATACTTCATGGTTCCTACAATATTTTCTAAGTAAATTCCCTGACTTTTCCCTGGCGTTTCCCTGACTTTTTCATCTTTTTTCCCTAACTTCACCCAAACGAAAGTTAACACAACCACCCAAATAAGTTTAAGAGAATTTTAGAAACACATTATTTTCACTACAAAAAGCTCTAGTGCAAATACGGTATGAATATTTCCCTGACTTTTCCCTGACTTAACACTTTTATCTTAAATTTTCCCTGACTTTTGCAGGTTTTCCCTGACCCGACCCTGTACTTTCCCGAGGCTATTCAACAATCATTGCTTTTAAAATAGATGAATAGAAAGACCTAGTGACAATTACCAGAAAATATGAAAGTAGTGTATGGATTGCAATTTTAAAGTAGAGAATTATAGGCAAAAAATAAAGGTTAACAGGTTAACATATCTTCTTCAACTATGCATAGCTTGTCAGATAGCATGTCAAAAAATGAAAAAAACAAACGGTCGAAGACGATCACTTACTAGTTAGCAAATCACTTTCCCTTGGAATGACCTACAAATAGAAACAAAAATGTAGCAGAGAGATTAACTAATAGAGTATATAGCTGGATGTTAAAATTGCTTTGCTGATTTTCTTTGCGCAAAGGCTTGTCAGTCAAATAGTAACGTCTCTCCAACTGTAATTAAATGTTTCAATTAGCAGACAAAGTGTTTACCAACTGCCGTAAAGAGGCAGAAGAATAGTGTGGTGAGCGTTGATTTTCTGAATAATTAAGGCATGTATACGTTGAATTTATTCAGTAATTGCCTCATTTATCTCAATATTTTGCGTTCACTTGTTTCACAAATCATTTTATTTTCATCTCAGATTATAAAGTGTCATTGTGCATACGAAGGCGTTCCATTTGAATGAAAGTTGGTACGAATGACACCACGTATTTTTGAGAATTCGTATGGCAAATTGTACGATTTTCATCACAGAAGAAGTGTCTTTGTGCAAACTTAGTGTGCACAAAAACACTCCTGTATGAAAATGATACTAATTTCCATAAGAGTTTTATGAGACGGCTCCTTAACTTGGCGCATTAATATCCATCTACAAAGGTTTAGGATATTTCTTTTATACCTACCTGAAAATCAAAATGCCACGCTTCACACCAACAAATTACAAATGAAAAGATAATAAGCATATAATTCATGGGTTGCCCATGATTCGAAAACTGAAAGAAAAACAAGCCAATTGCATTCGTAAAGGTTTTGTTATTTTTCACCTAACCAGGAAAATAAATTGTGGATGGGTCGTAACAATTTCCATACAGAAGGACTATTTTTGTGCATACTTAGTACTATCCACAACATTGGTACAGCAGCAGCAGCAGAATCAGAACACAACATATATTTGCACTGATGCAATAAGAAATTGTACAGTGGACTCTCTGTAACTCGACTCCCCATAATTCAAACAACTCCATTATTTGAACAGGTTTTCATTCCCTGTGAAGGGCTTCTTTACGTAAGCCAACTTCCAATAATTCAGACACTCCATAATTCGAACGATTATTACTTCCCGCCAGAGTTCGAATGACAGAGAACCACGGTATGATATTACCAGCCCAGAAGAATTATGCCCTCAGCGACTAATTTAGAATGTGAGAGAAGCCTCCAATCAGGTTAATAAGTGCAAGAATTATGTGAAAGACCCCTAAAAAGGTTATCCTAATTTTCAAAGAAAACTGGGTACTTTTAGGTGTATTTTACAAAAAGGAGACACTTTCACCATCAAAATCCAAGGGGCATATGATCGGGGACGCTTAAAAGGCATGGATTAGTACCTGCCCTTTTTGAAAACTTGTTTTGCAATTCATTCTCATAAGCACAAAGAATATCCACAGATGATTATATTTAAGGGAAGAAACTTCCGTGAAAGGAACTTTCGCAATTTCGCGATTTTTGGCCAAATTTCTGAAAGCTATTAATTTATTTGTCATCTATAAATTGTGAAAGTTTATTCTCGCAAAAAAAATGAGTTTTAGAGTCGCGAAAATGAAAAAGTCTTAAAATCTATAAATATATGATGTAGATAGAGGCGGATCTTGAGGGGAATATAAATTTGTGGAAGATAGTTAAAAGCAATTAAGACTGACTGACGCTTGATAACAGGAGATTTAAAAGCAATTAAGACTGATTGACGCTTGGTAAAAGTTAATTACCTTGGACACTTTTAAGTTAAACACATTTGTGACATGTTTTGCAAAAAAGGGATTTATCTTTTAGCACTTTGGAACGCTTCTGGAAGGTTCCTGGAATGTTCCTGTTCAGAGCACTTCTGGAAATTTCGGAACGTTCCTTAAATGTGGATTGGACTGCTGGGACATTGCAGTAACGTTCGGAACGCTCTCAACGTTCCTGAAATGTTCTGAGCGTTCAGAACACTTTTAGAACGCTTGTGGAACGCTGTGAGTACTGTCGTACTTATAAGCACTGTTGTACTTATATATCCCCTTTTTCCTGGGAGATGTCACATTTGACACTTCGATACGAGTAAAAGAATTTTGTTTAAATTGTGAATTCCCGAAAGTTAATTCTCGCGAAAAATCCAAAAACAGCCAATTCAGGAAATTTGCGAAAGTTTCTTCCAAAAAATTCGCGAATTTCTCGACTAGCGAAAGTTTCTTTTGAGGGAGTTTTTTTCCCTTAAAGTAATACGATTCCAGACTGTAGCAGTCTGTAAAATTCACATGGGAAATTGTATCAACTCTTATTAGAAAAAGTATTATAAAGAAGTATCTCAATTTATATTTCCAAAAAGCACAAAGAAACTTTATAAAGCGATATATTCCTGTTTTTGTCATAGTGATCTAATACACAGTCCTAATACACAACGACTTCCCCCCTAAGCTATTCATCTATTTCGGAGACATGCATCAGAAGCTTTTAAAAAACATGTTTTATATGCGCGACTGTCAGGTGGTTTTGACACTTGGCTTTAAAATCAATAAAGGTTTATAAAGAGTTTATTCTATCCTACTACTTCACTATACAGAAATCCCGTTACAAAAATTAATTAAACACTTACAATGCTTACCCACAAAAGTCATATGGGTATTTGTATCAATTATTATTCAGAAGAAGCGTCTCTAAGAATACTTAGTATGTACAAAAACACTTCTTCTGTGATGAAATTGGTACGATTTGCAAGTTGAATTTTGTGCACTGCCCCTTAGACGCGAGTTTATAGTTTACATAATAATTAAACAGGAATCATCATCATCATAAACATCTATTCGTAAAGTCAATTTACATGATGTAAAAAACTAACTTGAGATATACAAAAAAACAGAAAAAATCTCCATAAATACAATAAAACGACACCTGCACATACAATTATGACGATACTCACTTTTGTATATATTACTTTAGTCAAAAGAAAAGCAGTACTGGCGGTAGTTGTAAGCTAAAAGTAAAAACAGTAAGAGTAAAAACCGCATCACAAGACATTGTATTGTTATTTATCGTCTAAAAATTTGCTTCATGCTTTGCTTCATTTTTGTCTAAGGTTCTGTCTCCAAATTTCGTTATTAGAGACTAATCTCGAAAAGGAGGCCAGTGTCTGATCAGTGTCTGATCAGTTTAATAAGTTTCACAAATCGCTTCATTTTCACCTAAGTGTTACAATAACACTTCATCTGAGGTGAAAATTATTAGGAATGAAGCGAATGGTGAAGTAAATATTTATGTACAGCTTTACGTAGAGCCCTTAAAATACCTAGTTTTCAAAGAATTAAAAGTGAAAAAACACAAGCTAAGAAAAAAAAACATTTAAGAAGTTACCTTTCAATGATCACTGAACATATTAGCCTTGAAAAAAATTGACATGGATCTATAAGGGTTCGTCTCAAAAATTCACTTAAATTCGCTTCACAATTCGCTTTATTCCTATTAATTTTCATCTCAGATGAGGTGTTATTGTGCATACTTTGTATGTCATTATTAGCGTAATCATTTCATTCAGGGCCCAATCTAGAATAACGGAGCATCCGATTAGTTGACTAAGCGCAATCTTTATATATGTAAAAAAGTCCTAAAAATACCCAGCTTTCTTTTTTTTTCTTTACATAATAAAGTGCTTAACCGGTAGTGCCCTATTGTCGGAGCCTTGATATAAAGTCTAGAATAGGGCCTGTAATTCAATTTCTATCTAACCAAATATGGCAGTGTATAAAAAGATTAAACCCTGAAGGTTAATCTTAAAATTAAACACTTAAAATACTTATACAAAATATGGGTTAGAAAAGTATATTTAAAATTTGAGTTACTGTATAACTTTGCTTTGTAAATCAAATTATTAAGATGAACGCTTAAGGGTACTCACAGCAACAGCATACCACTTTTTGACACGAAGAACACAAGAATAAACAATAAGAAGGAGTGCTGATCGAAGAAAAGACATAAGCTAAAATACAAGCAATTTTACAGAAACGTTTTAGCGTAGTTTAGACAAACCAAGATGGAACATTTTCAGTGTAAATAGCATTTCTTGTTCCTGTACTACGTTGAAATTTCCTAACTCTTTTAGTTTTTTAGCATATATTTATGATCTTCAGGTAAACACGTTTACCCAAAAACCCAAATTGTAAGCTTCATAGTTCCTCATTATAGCGGTTTGAGAGGAATAGTAGTATTACAATTAAATCATTTCTTTTTGACTCTGGATTTTTAAGAGGCCTCACAATTTCACGGTAACGATCGTTCCGGTTTCGTTAAGGTGCCGTCAACTATTACATACGGAACTGAAATATGGGTTCTGTAAATTCCTGAATTTGAACTATGAAGCATTTAATTTTGACGCATTTTTAATCATTACAATGCAGCATAACCTACGTAAAAACAACGTCGACTTTTACTTGTAAATAATAGCACTATATTTCGTAGTCATCAGGGCAGCAATCGTTTGAAAGGAACCCACATTAAACCTAAGTTCCGTCTGAAGTTAAAATTTCGAAGCCTGTTTAATATTAGTTTGGGAGATAATTTCATCAAAGTTCTTCTAGAATGAAATCAATCTCTCAAGGATCTTCCACAAAATTCCTAACATGAGTACTACTATCGTAATGCCCAATGACACAGCTAATATTACCGTACCAAGTTTACAGTTGCATTTTATTTTTCTTACCACAACATCAATAAATGTACGGCGAATGTCAAATTGTAAACCTTTGATTTTTTCTAAAATTTCGCCAGGTAAAAGCTAAAGAGAAGTAAACAATAATTAATCATAACCGTGGACCATTACACACTTTTTTTTATTATAAGAAACTGGTTTATAAGAAACTCTAGTCGCTTGAGCTCAGCGAACTAAGAAACTCATCTAGTAAGTCCAACCTATTGTAAGAAACTGAGAAATTTTGCGACGTTATCCAAAGGACAACTGTAGGTTGTTCAATTGTCTACAACATCAACTTTTGTGCAATGGAAGACAGGAGAGACGCTTGTTAGTCTATATAAATTTGTTTTCTTACTGTTATAAACCAAAATCGTAAAAAGTTAGTTCTCTGTGACATTTGTAATAAGAAACTCTTAACCCTATTCGACTGGCTTTTAGGGCTCCTCAGGCGTGGGGGGGATAAAATTATCCCCCTACATAACTTTCGAACCAATCATGGTATGGCGATGAAACTTGGCAGACATATGACCCATAACTAGAAGATAATTTTTTGGTTGGGTATTTTTTTTTAGTTTTTCTCGATTATTTTGGTGTAAATTGTACATCAGGTCACCCGACTATTTTTTTCTTGTTTGGATGGAATATTTTGATCAATTCTACCTTCACTTCACGTTTTATTGCTTTCCACACCCTATATTAATTCAATAGCTCACATTTCTATTGTTTAGAGTATTTTTTTTCAAAAATTGGAGACCACCTGCCAGAAAGTGCTCAATGCCAAAAATGAGCAGATTTTTTTCCGAATTTTTATTTTATTTTTAAAAAAACTCCACCCCTGTCCCCGTGTAAAATAGAGTGTAATGGTTATTTTCAAAAAATTGTTTCCTAAAGCATTGTATCATAATATGAGCTATTTTCATCACAGAAAAAATTCTTTTTGTCCACACAAAAAGTGTAAATAACACTCTTTTTGTGTGAAAATTGATACGAATTACCTGCAAATCATACCTGCAAATATATAATCCATAACAGAAAAGATAGTAAAAAATCAAACAAAGATAACAACAAAAACATTCTTCTAACAGGTGATAAACCAAAGCGATCCGTACTATCCTGATGTTGTAATTGTGTAATGGTTTCATCGTAAGATTGATGAATATAATAACTATGCCTGCTATTATTTGGTAGATTTGCATAATGCGGCAGTTCTGATCTGTGTTGTAAAAGTGGTGCGTTCTCATTTTCATTATCCGTGAGAACTTCATTGATGTAGTCAGATGCACCAACATCTCCTATAGTATGCAACGACTGCGTTCTTGACGGAGATGCTGATGTCATAATGATGCTTTACTAAAAGAAAAAAGAATAAAAATTCGATTTAATTTCAAAGATTTAAATTAACCTTTTTATACCGCACAATTACGTATACCATATTTTCTGGAATGAGCGCCTACTGTACCTCCGAATGAGCATTACCTCCTCCCCCCACCAACAAAAAAAGGTTTAAAAAGTAAGAATTAATAAACATCGTGTGTAAGGTTTTGATTTAAAATTAGGCAGTTTTACAATGTTTTTTGTATGAACATTGACATCGACATTTTATAGATAGACAAAAACAAGTTTTTCTCACGGATTATCAATTATTTCTTATATTTATTTACGATTATTTATACAGGATATCCACTTCAATGTTGAAACACTGTTATCAATGTGGGTCCTGTTTAATCTGGTCATGGTTCTATTTAAAGCTCCAATTTGAGCTACGGACAGTAGCGGGGATTGAACCCACAAAGATGTCATTGTAATTCGACACCTTAGTCCGCTTGGCCAGACAACCTCGGCCAGACAACCACCATAGATTCATAGATTTGTTTTATGCTCTAGCTAGGGAAGATATGAGCGCCCCCTCGGAATGACCCCATTCAAATGAGCGCCCCTCCTAGAAGAAATTTTAAAGAGCATACGGTTTGGCTGTAAGCAGAGTATGTACGTTCATATACGTTTTTAACATAAGTACCATTTAACAATCAACAGCGGGTGCAGACAGTATCAAACCGCCAAGTTGACAATTGTGGAACTTCAGGGAATAACATGTCACTTTTGGTATTTTATGTCACATACAGCTACAGCTCCTCCCATCCGCCACCCCTGTCCCCGTGTAAAATAGAGTTGAATGGTTATTTTCAAAAAATTGTTTCAAAAAGCCTATTAATAGAAAACTAACATCAATTTTTTTTTGAGATTATTGTTTTGTAAGTTACATATAAATCTAATTTGTGCTGTGAAATTATATCTAAAAGTAGGATTTTCCCTTCTTTTAGGGTTTTTGTCATTTTTTTTAGTTCACAATGTCCGCCATTATACCCTTGGTAACGAAAGTACTTACCTCAATGAATCATGTAGTAAAGTAATTAGTCTATGACGTGTTATGTGCTTAACATGTTTTTTATAAATATAAAAGTCTTCAAAAGAATCCCTTCATGTTTACCAGAAGAAGATTTCTAAGGGGCCGTCCACAAAATTCGTATCGTAATATGAACCATTTTCATCACAGAAGAAGTGTTTTTGTGCATACTAAGTATGCACTAAAACACTCATTCTGTATGAAAATTGATACAAATTTCAATACGAATTTTGTGGACAGTCATAAAAAAATACAAAATCTTAAATATCACTTAATAAATTTAACTCATTAAATAATATGCAAATTTGTAAAAGAACTTCAATAACAGAAAATCATTCAAAAAAACATTGTAAAAAATTATCGCCTTAACTATTATATACAGTAGAATGTTTTAGTTTATAGAGATCACAAAATAAGAAATGAGCAGTGAAGACAACAGATAAAATACACAGCATTACTTTTCACTCATTTCTCAAGACTTTTCATAGACTTGAATAAAAGAAACATCAGTACTTTGTTTAAAAACACAGCGTAAGCAAGCACTTACTGTCTGCTCCCACCGTAAACCGTGAGCACATGTTACGTCACAAGTACAGGTCAATCTGATGACAATGGGAGCAAAATAATCCTTAGTGGCGACCGTTTACATCATGTTGAATCTAATTTTGCCTGTACAGTAATACACAGTTTTACTCTGAATAAACCACTGACCACAGTTTTCATGGTGATAATGAGGACTTAGAAACAAGCAATCTGTGCAAATGTGTGGACAGGGATGAAACCATGGGGTGCCACAATTGCCAAAACTTAGCGCTGGGTAAATTAAAGAAAATCATAATCTATGAAATAAGAGTATATGCTCTTACAAACGGAACATGACTTTGAATGTGATCAAGCATTATCAATCAAAATCAAGCATTTTGTAAATGGTTTACTTCTCCTACACAGGCCTTTGATAACTTTTTTAAGCATAAAAATGGAGATTTCACCCCTGTGCCTTTGGGGTGCTGTATCAGCCAAAATATGAGGTATCAAGATTTCAAACTTTGGGAATCTCAATCATATGCCTTAAAGTACTAAATAACAAAAAATGAGCAAAATGTACGACCATCACTATCACAGTTGCTCAATTCTGCCCATTCTTACAGACATTTGCTCTTAATTAAGGCATATGTAAAAAGGAAGGATCACCAACTCACAAAAATCTATTATACCAGGTCCGATGCACTGGAAACGTTTGACATTGAGTTAAATCTTTCGCACATAAATTAATTCGATTGTTTTTTATTACATCAATAAACCAATCACATTATATTATTATAAGCATCTTGGATAGTGTCATAAACCTTTTTTAAAAATTATTTAGTATAGTAGATCAAGGGGGTTAGTAAGTTGCAAGAACTTAAAGGGATTACTGCGTCAAAAACAATAATTACATGGTAGGAAACAATAAACTAAATTTAAATCATACCATTCTTACTTTCTATCTCACATTCCTCTTCTCACAACTCGCGCATTCGTTTTTGACATTTTGTGTTTTTTCACCGAAGCAGCTTCGCTTCTTGTTCCAAAATGGTTGGTTTCTGAAAACACTTTCGTTTTGGATGACATAATGAGCAGTCAAACCAAAGTAGACATCGCGACCCGAAACAAAGGGATCTAAAATAGGGTGTGCGATAAACGATCAGGGATTTCCCTACCGATAAGTAAACCGAATAGTCCAGAAAATTAAATCTTGGAAGATCGAGGTAAAAAGCGATGTTTTTAATTTGCTAGCGCCAGCCAACCCGGTTTATAAATTGACTGTTTATTACGCCACGCATAAACTTTTTCAGAGGGCTTCCGTAAACAAAATGGCGATTTAGGACCAATGTGCGTGAGAAATCTTGAATGGTTTGTGATATATCGAATCGACAAGAAGAGTTTTCACGGTAGGCTTCGTAAGTAGAATCGGCTGTTAAAAATTAGTTTTTTGCGCAGTAATCCCTTTAAGTTTACAGCCAATTTTTACTAATGGGTGATTCTGGTCAAATTAGCCTGGTTGTCCAATACTGTACGCAACAATTTTTAAAAATAGCTACAATATCTAGTCTGAGTATGCTTGTGAATAGATATTTAGCATACGTTGGGGCAAATAAACCCTTTCAATATCATTTGTATCAACAGCTTCCCTTGGCACCTGGGCTATTAAAAGTTGCCAAAATCTTGCCCATTGTCCCATACGCAACAAAAATCTTTGCAATTTTTTTAATTTGCAGGCATTGGGTGGACGTGGACTTAACTCTATTCGTACCGGGGGGGGGGGGGCGGGGGTACAAAGTACCACAAACGTGAACTTTTCCCTATAACTTTTGTTCTGTACATTATTAAGGGATGCCCTTTG